>SKCR01049997.1:0-40012 GCA_019454045.1 Zanthoxylum bungeanum
AACAGTGCAGAACTTATTTTGAATAAGGTTCCATAAAAATCTGTTAGACAGACTTCATATTAGATATGAACAGGAAAGAAACTTGGTTTTCTCATTCCTGAGGATTTGGGAATTCTAGGCATATGTTTGGATGATACCAAACTAAAACCCAAATCGGATAAGTGCCTAATTGTAGGTTATCATAGGGAAACCAAAGTATAGTACTTATACAACTCACTAGAGAACAATGTAATTGTTGCTCGCCATGCGGTTTTCCTAAGAGGAATACCTATATGCAGTGGTAAGTGGGAGGAAAGTAAAACTCGATGAAAATCGAAGTAATACTATTCTAGGCACCGATTCCTTAATGGAACACATAAGTCAGAGAGAGTCAGAAAACAACCTGGGGGTTTCTGATCTCACCTCATAAAGATGTCAATCTTATTGAGGAACACGAACTGACTACGTATGAGGAAATGATACAAGGTATCGACTCCCTATTATGGAAAAGTGCAATGAAATCCGAAATAGATTCCATGTATACCAACTAAGTTTGGACACTAGTTGTTGTACCGTAAGGCATTGTGCCTATAGGTACTATATAAGTCTTCAAGGAAGACATACATGGAAGGCAACATACCAACGTACTAAGCTAGGCTTGCAGCAAAAAGGTATCGTTATCAAAATTGTGTCGATTACGACGAAACCTTTTATTCGTTGCCATTGTTAAATCCATTTGGATAATGCTTGCTGATGTTGCATGTTTCATTTATGAAATATGGCAGCTGAATGCCAAAACCGTTTTCCTTAACGGAAACCTTTTGGAGGATGTTTACGACATCCTGATGGTTTTGTCGTACCGAAACAAGCAAACAAGGTTTGCAGGTTATTTGATCCATGGATGGATTGAACCAAGCATAGCGTTCTTGGAATTATTATTTTGATGTAATCAAAATGGTGTATGATTTAATTCAAAACGAAAATGATTCTTGTGTATATAAGGAGGTTAGTGGGAGCGCACTGACAATTGATGTCATGTATAATGATGACATGTCATTTCTTGGAAATTATATTCCCATAAAACAATCGGTGAAAGCTTGGCTTTCATGAAAAATTCTCCGTAGAATTCTTGGGAGAAACAACCTTTATTCTAAGAATAAAGATCTACTGTGATAGATTTAAAGTTGTTAATACTCTCCGAGAACTCGTACATTGAAAAATGTACGTGATCTGGTGTCTCATATGCTTTGAGCATATGGATTCACAATCGGGCCAATCCAAGTGATAGTCATTGGATTGATGTTAAGAACATCCTTTAGTATCTTAGAGGAACTAAAGATGATGTCTTATACTATGGAGAAGGAGAACTTGAAGTGACTGGTTTCACTACTGCAAGTTTCCAAACGGATAATAACGACTATAAGTCGTAAGAAAGGTACTATAAAGTTTGAATAACAGAACAGTGAGCTGGAAATCTTCCATGCAAGATACTGTTACCGAATAAACAACAAAAGTGGATTATTGCTACAGCTGAGGCAGCAATAGAAGCCATTTGGGTCAAAAATAATCCTAATCAGATTAGGAGTAGTTCTGTTAGCAGCTGAACTAGGCTACAACACAGGCTAAAGAATTAATGGTCTCATCAACGATCCAGATAAATACTTCAAATATTCATCTGATTCGTTCGGATCAGACATCGTGGAGATATGATGATCGAATAAATCGCATCAGATGATAGTCATGCAAATCCACTGACGAAAGCATTTTCTCAGCAGAAATTGAGCGAACCGTACATAGTTCGGGTGTAAGACACTTGACTGACTGGCTATAGGCCAAGTGGGAGATTGTTGGACAATTATGACCCATAGCGTCACTATTTGTACAGATCATGGTGTTGTTGTACAAATTAACTATGTGACAAAGGAAATTGCTCTTTTATCATTTGTGATTAGATCACCAAGATGTATAAATGATAGAAGGTCCATATGATTAGTTCTGGATTGAGATGATATGAGACAGTATCAATCCACGATGGTTTAATCATTAAATATCCCTGGTCAGAGTATTATCGAGATTGGACATCGATAATGGGTAAAAGACTAGTATTACACTTTTGCGCGTTGTGATGGCATAACGGCATAGTTCTCATATATTTGGGTATAGGATACTCATGCAAGTGTAATAGGAGGTTGTGTTTACCGATGGTATGGGAAACAGCTTCGTTCTGGATAGACCCATCGGAATTCCATTGGTAGTATGACTATGTGTCTATGGAAGTCCGAATCAGGGTAGGTGTATTTGGTCTTAACCTGAGAGTTGCACCGCTAATACTTGCGACAATCAATATACTTTGGTTTTGGTCGTCCAGGGCTTTACATGGTTCTGTGTACGCCAATACTGGGTATATTGAGAATCGTAGTGAGTTGGGTGTGATGTCAAGACGGAAGTGTCACTCCAGTCATATGGAGATGATAGTCACGTATGATACGGTACTGGTTCTCTTAAGTACTGCAGTCATCGGGATAATATGACTAGGTCATAGTTATCCGATATAGAGACTAGTTACTAGACATCCGACATGTGCTTCGTACGGGGCAGACACAAATCCAGCCCCAGGCCTAGCACGTGATCATTCGATACTGGACAGAAATACGCAATACCACGTATTCTACGCCTGATATAGATCGCTTATTCCTGTAAGCATGTTTCTGGAGAATTGGGTAGGCATGGCGCTTTGCTAGAAGCCAACCTTGTCTTGTAAATCGGTATAAACGTAGTACTAGGTACTTACGTGATCGGATAGTCCGACGACCAGATTTACTGCCAACATATCGGGGGATCTCATAGGTCACTTCCCGAAGATTCACCGATGACATATGACTCGCACTTTATTAATCTGGGATTAATTACAGAGATATTTTATCTGGGATAAAATATTAATTAAAGAGAGAATATGATTATTTTGGAATTAATCGATAAATTAATATATTTGATATATTAAATGAAATTGGATTTCGAAGCGGAATTATATTTAGAATTTAATTCGGGCGAACGATTTAATTTAGAATTAATTCGTTAGCGACGTGAATATTAATTTTGCTAGGCAAAGTTATTTAATTAAATTAGATTTAATTTCGTCGCAACAGAAAAATCGTTAATTTGGAATTAGCGAACCCGAGCCCGTGAGAGTTTACGGGCGCACTCGCATTGCGAATTTAAGTGTGGCCCACAAGTCACATCAAGCGTCAAATTACTAGTCAATCAATTGATGTGATGTCTAGTCACTTTGAGTGATATGACAACTTGTCATTGTGATTGATGGTGGTAGTTGGCAAAGCTTTAATGCTTTGACTTTTGGTAAATGAATTTTTAAAATTCATTTTTGTGTAATAGATACACATTTTTCCAATAACCAACACAACACACTCACTCTCTTCCTCCTCTCATCTCTCTCGCCTATGGGGCATTTTCTCTCTTCATTTTTCTGGTTTCTGCCGAGACTTGAAGGAGAAGAAAGGGAAATTTTGCGGCAAAATTTCCGAAGTGCTAGCACGCTTTAGGAGTCTTGCGAATGTGATAGGGAACCGCACTTGTGAGCTTGGAATCACCACCCAAAAGCTTGGAGCTTGGACCGAATATGGAGGACATAAACCAGTAAAGCTGAGAGCCTTATGAAGCTTCAAAGGGCTTAAAAATTTTTTGTTCTTCGTCGCATCGCTCAACCGCTCAATGTAAGTATTCCACAACCTCCTTTGATGTATTCACATGATGTTTCTATGCTTGATAATGATCCTTGGGACCTTAGAAAAACCCTACACGAGCCTCTAACCCTCTGTTGAGTACTCGGGTAACCCAGTTTCCTTGTGGGCTAGGATCCCGTTAAATAACACAAAACCTTGACTTTGGCCAACAAACTATATGAAACTTAACTAGGTAGATCTCTAAGATCAATTCGATCCCATCTAATTCCTAGATCCGGTAGGTGGACCTCCAAGTCCAAAACATATATCCAATATATTGTTGGATAATATGACCCATAACGTCACTATTTGCACAGATCATTGTGTTGTTGTAGCAAATTAACTATGTAATAAGGAAATTGCACTCTCATCATTTGTGATTAGATCACCATAGATATATAAATGAAGAGAGGTCCCTATGATTAGTACCTGGACTGAGAATGATATGAGACAGTATCAGTCCCCGAAGGTTTAATCATTAAATATCCCTAGCCATAGTATTATCGAGGCTGGACATCGATAATGCGAAATAGGCTAGTATTGCACTTGTGCACGTTTGTGAGGGCACAACGGCATAGTTCTCATATATATAAGTATTGGATACTTATGCAAGTGCGATAGGAGGTCGTGTTTCACCGACGGTACGGGAAACAGCTTCGCTCTGGATAGACCCCTCGGAATCCCATTGGTATTATGACTATGTGTCTATGGGAGGCCGAAATCAAGGTAGGTGTGTATGGTCTTAACCTGAGACTTACACCGCTAATACTTACGATAATCGATAAACTTTGGTCTTGGTGGTAGGGGGCTTTAACCGGTTCTGTGTACACCACTTCTGGGTTTATCAGAGAGTCGTAGAGTATTGGGTGTGATGTCAAGATGGAAGTATCACTTCAGTCATATTGGAGATGATGTCACGCAGGATACGGTATTAGTGCTCTTAAGTGCTGCGCGGCCATCGGGATATTATGACAAGGTCATGTATATCCGATTATAGAGACTAGTTACCAGACATCCGACATGTGCTTCGTACGGGGCAGACACTTATCCAGCCCCAGGCCTAGCACGTGATTATCCGATACTGGGCCGATATACACAATACTACGGTATACTACGCTTGATACAGATCTATATATTCCTGTAAGAATATTTCTGGAGAATTGGGTAGGCATGGCGCTTTGCTAGAAGCCAACCTTGTCTTGTAAATCGATATAAACGTAGTACGAGGTACTTACATGTTCGGACAGTCCGACGATCGTATTTACTGCCAACATATCCGGAGATCTCATGGGTCGCTTCCTGAAGATTCACCGATGACGTATGACTCACACTTTGATTAATCTGGGATTAATTAGAAGAGAGAGATAGAATTAATCTGGGATTAATTCGTTGAGAGAGAAAATTAATCTGGGATTAATTGCGGAGATATTTTATCTGGGATAAAACATTAATTAAAGAGAGAGAACGATTAATTTGGAATTAATCGATAAAATAATATATTCGATATATTATTAGAAATTAGATTTCGACGCGGAATTAAAATTAGATTTTAATTCGGGCGAACGAATTAATTTAGAATTAATTCGTTAGCGACGTGAATAGTGAATTCGCTAGGCGTAATCACTTAATTACGACGCGACGGAAAATTCGTTAATTTGGAATTAGCGAACCCGAGCCCGAGAGTGATTGCGAGCGCATTCGCATTTCGAATTCGAGCGCGGCACACAAGTCACATCAAGCGTCAAATCGCTAGTCGCGTCAATCGTCAAATCAATTGTCACTTTGAGTGATGTGACTTGACAATATGTCACTTTATTAAAGTGAATAGATGTGATGTGAAAAGTGGTGTGATATGACTTAAAGTTAAAAGTAAAAGTGATGGAATATGAAAAGGTTTGGAATATATATATATGTTTTATTTATTTTTGGAAAATAAATGAATAAATATATATTACTTTTCTTTTCCTTTTACACACACATTCAGTCCTCTCTCTCTTACATGCAAACATGTACGATTTCTCTCTTCCCTCTCTTTTTCTTCTTCATCTCCTTCACGCATGGTGCGATTTCTTCTCTTATTTTTCTGGTTTCACCGAAAATTTGAGAAGCAAAATGGAAGATGAACAAGTGCTAGCACACCTTGAGTAATACATAGGTGATAAGGAAGTGTCTTCATGAGCTTGGAAAGCTTGAAGCTTGGAGCTTCAATGGAGTCATCCATGGCCGAAAATGGAGGAGACTTTCACAGCCCAAACCGTGCGTCCACTGCAGTTCCAGAAGCCATTGCCGAGCTTGGAGGGAGCTTAAAAACGCATGTTCTTCATTTCATCAAAACCGTTCAATGTGAGTTATGTTTCCGCCTTACTCCTTTGATGTGTTTATATGCGGTTTTTATGCATGATTTGTGATCCTTGGGACCTTGAATTGAACTCCTACAAATATTTCCTAACCTTTTCCTCTGAATCAACTAAGCCTTGGCTTTGGGTCAACAAGCTTAATGATTCCAGTTAAGCGTGACCCATTGATAGTGGGAAAGCTTCGTAATCCATGTCGATGTACAAAAGTGACCTTGACTTTGGCCAACACCCAAGACATGCAATATATAGCAAAGCTTTCGTGGTTTAAACACATCTGCGATGGACAATGATCTTGACTTTGGCCAACAAATCAAAGCCAATCTTGGATCTTGAGAGAGAACCACTCAATAGAAGGAAAACACTTAATATTAAAGTAAGGGCTTTTCGCGTAAATTGGCAACCAATTTATTATCTTTGATTAGGTCTCATCATACCCTTAAACATGCATTCTAAGAGCATAATAAGGCACGATAACTTAATAATGATATGCAGATAGATATATAATACAATTTGTTCCTAGAATAAATCACTCTCTTTCCTCTCTCCCGCTAGCACTTTACATTCTTCTACCCAATTACATAACACTAAAAGAAACCTCATTTGCATTGAGGGGAATTGGTGAGAAGAGAAATACAAAGAGAATATGAGGTGAAAGGCTGGACACTGTTGGTCTACTCTAAGCTTCCCAAGATCATTAATCAAGCATGAAACAAGTGTAAATACAATCATAGGAGGTGAGAAATAACTCACAATGATCGGTAGAGATGCTACGAAGAACAAAAATGAACTTCAACTTTCTGCCTTCTCCAAGCTCGACAGTGGGCTGCTCGGTGTGGGGACTGCTCGGCAGTGGCTTGTCTTCCTCCTCCAAGAATCAGCCATGGATGTCCTTTGAAGCTCCAAGCTTTGTGACAAACTTCCATGCTCACGAACTCACTGCCCTATCACCTTCGTATGCCTCCTATGGTGTGCTAGCACTTGGATCTTGCAACAAAATCACTCATTTCTTGTCTTCATTTTCGGTCAAACCAGTGAGAAGGAAGAAGGAGATGGCCTTGAGACCGAGAGAGATGAAGAGGAGCTTTTGGCTCCAATACGTAAAATACCGAGAGAGATAGAATGAAAAAGAAAAAGTTATAATAGGTTTTATATTTTCCAAAATTAATAAACCATTTACCACTTTTTAATTTCAAAAAGACAAGCATTAAATGCTTTCTTTAATCTCACATCAACTCACATCAATCAATCAAATGTCACATCACTCAAAGTGACATATGATTTGACGCTTGATGTGACTTGCGATTTGACGCTTGATTTGACTTGCGTGTGTCGCACTCGAATTCGAAATGCGAATACGCTCGCAAATAATCTCGGGCTCGGGTTCGCTAATTCCAAATTAATGAATTTTCTGTTGCGTCGTAATTAAACGATTACGCCTAGCAAAATCACTATTCATATCGCTAACGAATTAATTCTAAATTAATTCGGTCGCCCGAATTAAAATCTAATTTTAATTCCGCGTCGAAATCCAATTTCGTTAAATATATCAAATATATTAATTTATCGATTAATTCCAAATTAATCGTTCTTCTCTCTTTAATTGATATTTTATCCCAGATAAAATATCTCCGCAATTAATCCCAGATTAATTTTCTCTCTCAAATGAATTAACCCCATATTAATTAAAGTGCGAGTCATACGTCATCGGTGAATCTTCGGGAAGCGACCCATGAGATCTCCGGATATGTTGGCAGTAAATCGGGTCGTCGGACTATCCGAACACGTAAGTACCTAGTACTACGTTTACACCGATTCACAAGACAAGGTTGGCTTCTAGCAAAGCGCCATGCCTACCCAATTCTCCAGAAACATGCTTACAGGAATAAGCGATCTATATCAGGCGTAGTATACGTGGTATTGCGTATTTCTGTCCAGTATCGAATGATCACGTGCTAGGCCTGGGGCTGGATTTGTGTCTGCCCCGTACGAAGCACATGTCGGATGTCTGATAACTAGTCTCTATATCGGATAACTATGACCTAGTCATATTATCCCGATGACTGCAGTACTTAAGAGAACCAGTACCGTATCCTACGTGACCATCATCTCCATATGACTGGAGTGACACTTCCGTCTTGACATCACACCCAACTCACTACGATTCTCAATATACCCAGTATTGGCGTACACAAAACCTGTTAAAGCCCTGGACGACCTCAACCAAAGTATATTGATTGTCGCAAGTATTAGCGGTGCATGTCTCAGGTTAAGACCAAATACACCTACCCTGATTTCGGACTTCCATAGACACATAGTCATACTACCAATGGAATTCCGAGGGTCTATCCAGAGCAAAGCTGTTTCCCGTACCATCGGTAAAACACAACCTCATATTACACTTGTATGAGTATCCTATACCAAAATATATGAGAACTATGTCGTTGTGCCCTCACAACGCGCACAAGTGTAATACTAGACTTTTACGTATTTATCGATGTCCAATCTCGATAATACTCTGATTATGGATATTTAATGATTTATCCTTCGTGGACTGATACTGTCTCATATCATTCTCCGTCCAGGAATAAATCATAGGGACCTCATATCATTTATACATCTAGGTGATCTAATCACAAATGATAAGAGTGCAATCTTCTTTGTCACATAGTTAATTTGTACAACAACACCATGATCTGTACAAATAGTGATGCTATGGGTCATAATTGTCCAACAGACACGCAGGTCCAATTTCAAATAAGTACCATACTTACAACAATTTCCAAAATTGCCCCCACCCAACTAATATCCATCCGATATACATTATTCATACAAATACATCCAAGTATTCACACAAAGTGTTATGTTCAATCAATCTAATCCAATTAATTAAACTTTAATTAATGACCATCCAATGTTCATACAACGATTTGATTTGCGCGAGTCCAACTCGTTTAAGAATAAATACTCAAAGTAAGTATTCTTGAATTATATCGAACTACAATTTTAAATCCAATTTAAATTGTATCCAATACTAATTCATGTTTAATTCTAAATTAAACAATTACACTTTAATAGTGCCTTTTAGACTTGGATTCCAAATCCAATCCAATTGGGTCTCAAAGGCCCAATTAGCATCCAATGCTATTACATTATAGTCCAATGGGCTTTCAATTAATTCTTTAGGCATGAGCTTTGGCCATTATGGATCCAACCCAAGATGTCATGGTCCAAGTTAGGAATCACCATATGCCACAAAATCAATTTAGGCCCATTAGGCCCAATTAAATTATTAAAGGCCCAATAGTCATATTTGGACTTTATGGAAATAGTTTTAGGCCCAATTGGATCCAACCCAATTGTCTAAAACCATAATTGGCCCAACCAAGCCCATTAGCCCAATTACAGCAAATTAAATTAACATATGATTCCACATAACATATTAATCCAATTTAAAGTGAAATTACCACAAATAATTAATTAATCTAATATTTCCAAAACATCAATTAATCTAATTAATCATGTTTAATTCTCAAATTCATGTCCAACACAAAATTGAGGCAAAATCAGTTTATCCAACAACATGTTTAACTCACGGCAATAGCAAGAAATAACACTCAATTTGATTTCAATCCAATTAAATCAACATACAAGATTTATTTCATGCTTTAAACATATCCAATTGTCTAATTTTCAAAAAATCACCATGAGCATTTTCTAGGGTGCATTCGGCCAAGGTGATAAAATTGGGGAAACTTTGATCCAATCAAATTTCACAATCCAATCATGCATAACTCCAAGTTATCATCATCCAACCATAACCAACAACCAATTTGGAAAATTATAATCTCCAAACAAAAATCCCCAAATTAAAGTCCATAAACTCTAGGTTTCAAATCAAGTTTAGGTGGCTCTGATACCATTATTAGTGTCTCAAAGACTTGCCCAAGGATCCTAAACATTGATTCAAGTGTGAATTTACCAAAGAAAGTTGCGGAATACTTACATTGGTAGGTTGAAGTTCAAAATTTTTCCATGGATGTAGAAGCTCCAAGCTTTTATTTTTGAGTTCCAAACTCTTGGGTGAGTTTCCCTATCACCTTTCTTTGACTCCCAAAGTGCTAGCTTTGATCAAAAATTGAAAGAAAATTTTCCCTTCCAAATAGAAGAAGTTTCGGCCAAGCATGGAGGAGGAAGAGAGAGAAGCATTTTTTGTGTGTGTTGTATTGTTTCAAAAACAAAAGTAAGTATTACTAAACTTGTTCAACACACTTTAGTTGTGTGAAAGATCCCATTAATCGTAGCCAACCACTTCCATCAAATGTCAAACAATTGATGTAATCCAAGTGGGTCCCACCACTTTGAAATTCTAAATTAAGTTGGCTTACTCAACACACAACTTAGCTTTGGGCCCGAGTTCGTTTAATTCGACTAAACGAATTTTCCATCGCTACGTAATTAAATCCAATTTAATTAAATAGTAATGCCTAGCAAAATTATTACGAAAGTCGCTTACGAATTAATTCCAAATTAATTTGTTCGCTTGAATTAAAATCCAATTTTAATTCCGTATTGAAATCTAATTTCAATTAATATATCCGATATATTATTTTAGCCCAATTAAATAAATTAAATAGTAAAATCCAATTTAACTATTAAATTTACTTTGCCGATTAATTCCAAATTAATCGTGTTCTCTCTTCTAGATAATTAATCCCAAATTAATTCTTACCGCAATAATCCCAGATTAATTTTCTCTTTAATAATTAATCCCGGATTAATTATTGCCGTAATTAATTCCAGATTAATTTTCTGTCTCATAATTAATCTCATATTAATTTTGTTCGAGTCAAATGTCTTCGGTGAATCTTTGGGAAACGACACAAGAGATCCCTGGATATGTTGGCAGTAAATAGGGTCATCAGACTATCCGAACACGTGCGTACCCGGTACCACATTCTCACTGATTTACAAGACATGGTTGGCTTTTAACAAAGCACCGTGCCTACCCAATTCTCCAGAAATATTCAACGAGGAATATATAATCTGTAGCAGGCGTAATATACAATGTATTGCGTAATACGATCCAGTATCGGATGTCACATGCTAGGCCTGGGGCTGGAATTGTGTCTGCCCCGTACGAAGCATATATCAGATCACTAGCAACTAGTCTCTGTAATCGGATAATCATGACCTAGTCATACTATCTCGATAGCTGCAGCATTTAAAAGTACTAGTTCGGTATCCCTGCGTGATCATCATCTCCATATGACTAAAGTGATACTTCCATCTTGACATCACATCCAATACACTACGATTCTCAGTAAATCCAGGAGAGGTGTACACAGAACCTATTAAAGCTCCGGATGACCAAAACCAAAGTGTACTGATTGTCGCAAGTATTAGCGATGCAAGTCTCAGGTTAAGACCACAGACACCTACCCTGATTCAGATTCCCATACACACATAGTCATACTACCAATGGTACTTTGAGGGGTCTATCCAGAGCGAAGCTGTTCCCGGTCATACGTCTAACAGAACCTCTATCACACTTGCATAAGTATCCAATACTTAAATATATGAGAACTATGTAGTTAAGCTTCCATAATGCGCACACGTGTAATACTAGTCTATTCCGCATTATCGATGTCCAGTCTCGATAATACTACGACTAGGGATATTTAATGATTGAACCTTTCGTGGATTAATATTGTCTCATATCTTATTAATCTCTGGTACTAATCATATGGACTTTTATCATTTATATATATCCAAGTAAACCAATTACAAAATGATAAAAGAGCAATTTCCTTTGCCACATAGTTAATTTGTACAAAAACACCATGTCTTTTACAAATAGTGATGCTAGGGGTCATAATTGACCAACAGTGAAAACTTTGATATGGTGTGCAAGCTTAAAAACTCCATTCATGGACTTAAACAAGCTTCACGGAGTTGGGTTCTTCGATTCAATAAGGTAACCAGATTGTCTAGTTTCCTAAAGAATGCAGAATAACTATGTGTGCATAAGAATTTTTGTGGGAGTACAATGGCATTTTTATTGCTTTATGTTGATGACATCCTAATCATTGGGAATGAAATCAGGATGATGCAGGGTGTGAAAGCTTACCTCTGTAAAACCTTCTCCATGAAAAACCTGGGTGAAGTTTCTTATGTCTTGAACTTTAAACTCTATAGAGATAGAGAAAGAAAATTGATTAGGTTATCTCAATCAACATACATTTAATAAGATATTGGAAAGGTATAATTTCAGTAACTGTCATACCTTGCCGAAATGACATAGATCTTTCAAAGAAGATGTTTCCACAAACTGAAGATGAGAACATTAGAATGTCTAATCAACTTTATGTTTCATGTTTGAGTAGCATCATGTATGTCATGTTATGTACGAGGCATGATAATAGTTACTTGATTAGTGTAACTAGTAGATATCAGTCTAATCTAGGTAATGACCATTGGATTAAGCATATCATAAAGTATCTTAAGGATACTAAGGATAAGTTTTGATTTATGGAGAAATTAAGCTGCAGGTTAATGGGTATACATATTTGGATTTCCAATCGGATCACAATGATAGAAAGTCTATATCAGGATTCGTCTTTACCCTTAAAAACTATAATTAGTTGGAAAAATTCTAAATGGGGGTCGATAGTTGATTCCATCATAGAGACGGAATATATTGAAGCATCTGAGAATGCAAAAGAAGCTGTCTGGATTAGGAATTTTATTATAGAGTTGGGGTTGTCCCAATCATTCAAAATCTGGTTCTTCTACACTGTGAAAATAATGGTGTTATTATTGGAGTTGGTGCTTGGAGCGTCAACCCGAATAATATATGTATATTATAATTTATACTTATTATAAAATAAATATATTTTTCATTTCAACCATGTTAATGGTAATTTATGTCATAATGCATATTAGATTGATATATAAATATGCTGAGAATGACATTGACCATAGAATAGTCATGTAATAATACTGGACACTGGGTGGTCCGATATTGGGATAATATTACTATTATAAACTATTCTTAAAGTAAGTATTTCTAGTCGTTGGTTTTGGAATACGGTCAAATTCCTATAACCTAGAAGACTAGTACATGGCGTATATTGGAATTGGAGTTCCAATGGTTTAACCTGATGTACCATGAGCAAGGGAAGCTCATATAGACATGTGGATATTCGTTAGAGAGAATACTGAATAACTCATAGGTGATTCCTAATAGTTGGAAGTACATACCACCGTCATTAGGAATCTCCTCGAGTCGAGTAGCATATGTGATCCTTTGACTATAGGATAACATTGATTTTATTTGTGATCCTCCTATTTTGATGCCATATATGTCAAAGACCTTTCATGTTCTGACCGCTAGATGTTCTTTGGGTGTGAACCGATACACTCTTTAATCAAATACGTATCAAGATAGGATCCGTCGGCCCGTATGTGTAGCATAAGGGGTTTAGCTATCCATGTGAGTAAGTCACGATTCTTAAGACTTTGGCCAAAGCCGATCACATAGGGTGGATCGCATATATCAGAAATGGTATTCTGATTAGTTGTAAAGAATCGTGGGCATGTCGACAATATGAAATGTGCGCCTTGGAAACTTGAAGGTGTAATATATGTTTCCTAAGCACAACTCTGATAGCATATGTGTAGACACTGTATTTTTGCATAAAGCCCAATGATGAGCCTCATATGGAAGCACTACCCGATAAGTTGCGGAAGTCGCGGGAAACAGACGTCGGAATGGGAAAATTCAAAAAATTAATACTCTATCAAATTTAAACTCATTATAGTGTCGGGTTTGCTTAGTTGATTTATGTTTTAAATATTTGCCTCGGCCCAAAACCCTCGCAAACCTATGAAAAGCCCATTCCACCCAAGCCCAATCCAAAATAATTAAATCACATTTAACACATGCCAAAATCCCTCCCAAATCCCTTCCAAATTAAAAAATATCTTGAATTTAATCCCCACCAAAAATACACAATATTCTTTCCCTAAATAAATTAATTAAATACACCCATTTATTGCTTGATTTATTTCCTTTTGAAAACCCATGTGTTGGACAATTATGACCCATAGCGTCACTATTTGTACAGATCATGGTGTTGTTATACAAATTAACTATGTGAAAGGAGATTGTACTCTCATCATTTGTGATTAGATCACCTTAGATATATAAATGAAGAGAGGTCCCTATGATTAGTTCCTGGACTGAGAATGATATGAGACAGTATCAGTCCCCGAAGGTTCAATCATTAAATATCCCTAGCCGGAGTATTATCGAGACTGGACATCGATAATGCGGAATAGGCTAGTATTGCACTTGTGTGCGTTGTGAGGGCACAACGGCATAGTTCTCATATATATAAGTATTGGATACTTATGCAAGTGCGATAGGAGGTCGTGTTTCACCGATGGTACGGGAAACAGCTTCGCTCTGGATAGACCCATCGGAATCCCATTGGTATTATGACTATGTGTCTATGGGAGGCCGAAATCAAGGTAGGTGTGTATAGTCTTAACCTGAGACTTACATCGCTAATACTTGTGATAATCGGTAGACTTTGGTCTTGGTGGTACAGGGCTTTAACCGGTTCTGCGTACACCACTTCTGGGTTTATCAGAGAGTCGTAGTGTATTGGGTGTGATGTCAAGATGGAAGTATCACTCCAGTCATAGTGGAGATGATGTCACGCAGGATACGGTATTAGTGCTCTTAAGTGCTGGCCGGCCATCGGGATATTATGACAAGGTCATGTATATCCGATTATAGAGACTAGTTACCAGACATCCGACATGTGCTTCGGACGGGGCAGACACTTATCCAGCCCCAGCCCTAGCACGTGACTATCCGATACTGGGCTGATATACGCAATACTACGGTATACTACGCTTGATACAGATCTATATATTCCTGTAAGAATATTTCTGGAGAATTGGGTAGGCATGGCGCTTTGCTAGAGAAGCCAACCTTGTCTTGTAAATCGGTATAACGTAGTACGAGGTACTACTTACGTGTTCGGATAGTCCGACGACCGTATTTGCTGCCAACATATCCGGGGATCTCATGGGTCGCTTCCTGAAGATTCACCGATGACGTATAACTCGCACTTAATTAATCTGGGATTAATTAGAAGAGAGAAAATTAATCTGGGATTAATCACGGAGATATTTTATCTGGGATAAAATATTAATTAAAGAGAGAGAACGATTAATTTGGGATTAATCGATAAAATGATATATTTGATATGTTATTAGAAATTGGATTTCGACGCGAAATTAAATTAGATTTTAATTCGGGCGAACGAATTAATTTAGAATTAATTCGTTAGCGACATGAATAGTGATTTCGCTGGGCGTAATCATTTAATTACGACGCGACAGAGAAAATTCGTTAATTTGGAATTAGCGAACCCGAGCCCGGATTATTTGCGAGCGCATTCGCATTTCGAATTCGAGTGCGGCACGCAAGTCAAATCAAGCGTCAAATCGCTAATCACATCAAGCGTTAAATCACATGTCACTTTGAGTGATGTGACAATTTGATTGATTTATTTGAGTGATTGATGTGGTAGTTGAAAAGCATTATTGCTTTTTGCTTTTTGACTTTTAATAAATGAAAATGTTTTATGTATTTGATTTTTGTTTCTTGGAAAATAAAAATAAATATATAAGTAATACATTTCTTTTATTTTTTCTCTTCTCTCACTTTTCGGTTTCCAGTAACCATTTTCCCCATCTTTTTTTCTCTCTTCTCCTTCACGGTTTTGGAACCGATTTCTTCCTAAAATTTTCTGGTTTGACCGAAAAAATGAGAAGCAAATGAAGAAGAGTAGTGCTAGCACACATATGGGTTATACATAGGTGATAGGGAAGTGTCTTCATGAGCTTGGATTTATTTTTGGAGCTTGAAGCTTTGAGCTTCCATGGAGTCATCAATGGCCGATCATGGAGGAGACCACCACCACCAAAACCGAGCAGTCCAAAGCAAGGAGAGTTGTTGCCGTGAGCTTGGAGGGAGGCAAAACGCAACTTGTTCTTCGCATCTCAAACCGTTCAATGTGAGTTTATTCCGCACCTCCTTTATGTGTATTCATATTGTTTTATGCTTATTAAATGATCATTGGGACTGCTTGATTGAAACTCAACAATGGTATCTTGAGCTATTGGTTGCATAAAACGAATTTAGGGTTCTTGAGCAAAATTTGGGGCTTTTTGATTTAAGCATGATTTTGACAAATTGTTTGTTTAAGAATGCTTGTATATGGATAAACTTAGAGTTATATGTAATCAAATTGATAAAAATTAATTGGATTGATTTTCCCCAATTTGCTTAATGTTGGCCAAAACTTTAATTTGGGTAAACTTATTTTGAGCATGTTTAATGAAATTGGATGAATTAGAATGCTTAAATATTGTTTAATGATGATTGATTAGATCAATTTGATGAAAAAGTGTTTGGAACAATTTTCCCCAATTTGCTTATTGTTGGCCAAAATTGAAATTTGGGTAAATTTGATTTTGAGCATGTTTAATGAAATTGGATGATTTAGAATGCTTAAAGTATGTTTAATTGAGGATTGATTGGATCAATTTGTTGAAAATTAGTTTGGAACAATTTTCCCCAAATTGCTTTGGATGGCCGAATTTGGCAAGCTCCCTAATGTCTTGGATTTTTGATTTTTTGTTCATTGGATGACTTAGAAATCATTCGGGGATGTTGAATTTATGTTTGATTGGGTTCAATTGGATTGAATTTGATTTGGGCATTTTTTCCCCTTATGGCCGAGACTTTAGCATGTATTAATTGGGTTTGATTTTGATCAAATTATGTTGGACATGATTAATTGATGTTAAGCATGATTAATTGGACAAATTTTATGTTTGGAAACTTTGATTTGGGTAATTAATAATGCTATACACTTTAGGTAATTTAATTGAAAATTTGGAATTTTTGGAATTAAATATTGGGCTTAAAATTGGATTTGGGCTTTTAAAGTTGTTATTGGTTTATTGGACTTTGTTGTACAAAGTTGGTTTAGGCCAAAATTGGTTGGATCCAATTAGGCCCAAAACCGCTTCCCAAAGGCACAAATGCGACTAATGAACCTTTAACGTTTAATTGGGCCTAATGGGCCTAAATTAATTTATGGGCTTATGGGGTAACTCCCGGATTGGATTTTGGTTATTCGGTTTGACCCGAGTTGACCAAAAGTCCACGCCTCCATAAATTAATTAAAAGCCCATTGGACTTTAATTAAATTAATATTGGATATTAATCGGGCTTTGAGACCCGTAACGATTAAATTTGGAATTTAAGTCGTAAAGGTTTATTTTATAAAGTGTAATATTAATTTGGAATTAAATAGTGAATTAGAATTAAATGCATATTAAATTGGATTTAATTATGTAGTTTAATTAATTCAAGAATTCGTACTTTGAGTACTTATTCGCAAAACGAGTTTGACTCGAGCAAAAATCAAATCGTTGTTTGAACATTGGATGATCACTAATTATCAGATTAATTAATTGGATTAGATTGATTGATAACATGCTTGTATGAATACATGGTTGCGATGCATGAATAATGTATATCGGATGGATATTAGTCGGGTGGGACAATTTTGGAAATTGTAATAAATTTGATTTATTAATTGGACCTGCGTGTCCAGCCTTATCACCTCTATACTCTTTATATTCTCTTCTCACCTATTCCCCTCAATGTAAATGAGGTTTCTTTAGAAGTGTAGTGTAACGGGTAGAAGAAATATTTGTGCTAGCTAAGCGGAGAGAGAAAGTGAGAGATTTGATCTAGGATCAATGTGTAAAATATCCATCCGCATATCATTATTATTTTACATATGCGCTTTATTATGTGTTTAGAATGCATGTTTAAGGGTGTATGATGATGAGACCTTAACAAAGATAATTAAAATTGGTAGCCAATTTGCACGCGAAAAACCCTCGTTAATTATCAAGCGTTTATTTTCCTTCCATTGAGTGATTCTTACTCAAGATCCGAGATTGGCAGGGGTGTTGGCCAAAGTCAAGCCCTTATCCGTCGAAGATGTGTTTTAATCACGAGGCTTTGTTCCATATCGGTGTCTTGTCCAAGTTGTGGTTTGTTGGCCAAAGTCAAGACCACTTCTTGTCCATCGACATTGATTACGAAGCTTTCCATGGTCAATGGGTCGCGCTTGACTGGGATTGCTAGGTTTGTTGTGCCAAAGCCAAGGCTTAGTTGATTCAGAGGAAAAAGGTTAGGTAATACATGGATGTATTGGCATATATAAGATATATGTTTAGGATTTGGATATCCGCCTACTGGATCTAGGAATTGGATGGGATCCAATTGATCTTCGAGATCTACCTAGTTAATTATCATACAATTTATTGGCCAAAGTCAAGATTGTGTGATATTTAACGGGATCCTAGCCCACTAGGAAACACGGTTTCCCGAGTACTCGACAGAGGGTTAGAGGCTCGCCGAAAAATAGTGGGAGGCAAGAATTGAATTTGCAATACTCGTTCAATTACTCGCCATACGCGCTCATTCAAATTATTTCGCCGTTAGATTAAATGTTAGTTGGACTAATATTTAAATTGTTGTTTTTATAAACAGTTGGACTGTATTATATTTGATTATATATAATTGGATTATATTAATCAATATATTTGAATTAATTAATTTCAGTTTACAGTTGATTTTATAGTTGGACTATAGTAATCAATGTAATTGAGGTTAATTAATTTAAATTATATTTGATTATATAGTTGGACTATTATAATCATTATAATAAATAGTACCACAAATCGTTGATTAAATAGTTGGACTATTAGAATCAAGATATAATTGAAAGATTGACATTTAAAACATAATCCTGGGGAAAATGTTTTTAAATGGTTTTAATTTTCAAATTGGGAATAAAGTTTCAGGATGGTCCTGGAAATTAATAGGTTATTTTATTTGATAAAAATATATATTAAGCTTGTAGCGCAAGGCGCACCTTAATTCGATATTCCAGAAACACGAGGCTTGGCTAAGGCTTCTGGAATGTTGAAACAGGCAAAGGCAAAATCATTATAATCTTCTGGGAAGATAAAGGATATATCCTAAGAAGGAATAGAAGACGAGCAAGGCTCTGACTTCAAATATGATTGTCATAATTATGTTCACAACTAGTATTGAAATTGGATTTAAATACTTAGTGTGGTACATAAAATATATTGATGTTCAGAATCTGTTTTGAACAGGATACTGACTTCAATAGAGATTTATCTGCGAATTGGAAACATGACGAAAGTCGCTGTTTTAACCGTAGATACCTGAATTTAGGAACTACCTTCGGGTTAGTACGTAAATTAGGAAACTGTTATAATGTATCTAGTTTGACTAGAAATATTATCTCTATATCGCGTATAACCCGCTGCGGGTGTACCTTATATTCTAGAACACTAAAGTGTTTCATTAGATAAAGATGATATTGAGATAAACACATTAGATGTGAATAACAGGATTTATATTTTGAATTTAATAATATCTCAAATATATAACATGACAAATAAATAGCTCAAACTGATTTGATCAGTTAAGAAACTTAATTGTGGCATAGTTGTCAGGGACACTGATAAACAAGAATCGTATATCCGCACTTTTGAAGAGTGGATACCAGGACTGATTTGATTCCATTCAATAAAGTCTACGAATCTAGTCTATTTGGGCAAAGTGCCTAAAACACTATTTACTTGGTAAAAGTGTAAATGCCACCGATCTGTTAGCCCTACTTCATAGTGAAGCAAGTGGGCCCATGTCTAGCTAGGCTAGATAGGATATGAATATTTCGTGACCTGTACGGATGTGGCATCGCGAATGGTTATGTGTTTCTTTTGAAACACAAATCGGAAACTTTTAGAGTTTCGACACGAAATAGACAAATAGATCGGCTAAAGTATTAAACCGTCACGGTAAGACCGTAATGAATAATACTTAAACAATAAGTTTCTAGTATATTTGAAAGAGTATAATATTCTTTCAAAATAAGGACTCCTCCCGGAATACGTCAGTTTGACGGTGTGTCCGAACGGATTAACCGAATTTTGTTAGACATAATAAGGTTAATCACGAGTCGCTTTGAGCTACCATTTCCTTCGACGGATAAGCTTTAAACAGTGCAAGAACTTATTTTGAATAAGGTTCCATAATAATCTGTTTGACAGATATCATATTAGATATGAACGGGAAAGAAACCGGGTTTCTCATTCCTGATAATTTGGGTATGCTAGGCATATGTTTGGATGATACCAAACTAAAACCCAAATAGGATAAGTGCCAAATGTAGGTATCCTAGGGATACCATAAATATTGTACTTATACATCTCACAAGAGAACAATTAGATTGTTACTCACCATACGGTTTTCCTGAAAGGAATACCGATATGCAGTGGTAAGTGGGAGGATAGTATAACTCGATGGAAATCGGAGTAATACTGTTCAAGGCACTGAATCTTAATGGAACATGAATAGTTCATCCAGGATGAGACTATTACCATTAATCTTCGAATACACAAGAACCGCGTAGGTCGGATAGAGTCAGAAAACAACCTGGGGTATGGGTTTCTGATCGCACCTCATAAAGATGTCTATCTTATTGAGGAATACTAACTGACTACGTATGAGGAAGTGATACAAGGTATCAACTCCCTAATTATGGCAAAAAGTGTCATGTAATCCGAAATGGATTCCATGTATATCAACCAGTTTGGATACTAGTTGATGTACCACAAGGCATTGTGCCTAATGGTACTTAAAAGTCTTCTAGGAAGACATACATGGATGGCAACATACCAGCGTATAAAGCTAGGCTTTTAACGGAAAGGTATCGTTATCAACATTATGTTGATTACGATTCAACCTTTTACCTGTTGCCACGGTAAATCCATTTGGATAATGCAGGTTATTCGATCCATGATTGGATTGAAGCAATCATTAGGTTCTTGGAATTATCGTTTTGATATAATCATAATGGTGTACGATTTAATTCAAAACGAAAATAATTCTTGTGTGTATATAAGGAGGTTAGTGGGAGCGCACTGACAGTGGCTGTCCTATAAAATAATGATAATACGTCATTTCTTGAAATGATATTCCCATAAAATAAATATATATATATATATATATATCGACGAAAGCTTGGCTTTCGAAATACTCTCATAGAAACCGTACATTTAAAAATGTACAAGACCTGGTGTATCATACGCTTTGAGCATATGGATTCACAAACAGGCCAATCCGAGTGATAGTCACTGGATTAATGTTAAAAACATCCATTAGTATCTTAGAGAACTAAGGATGCTGTCTTAGTCTATGGAGAAGGAGAACTTGAAGTGACTGGGATCACTGTAGCAAGTTTCCTATAACTGATAAAGACGACTAAAAGTCGCAAACGGTACTATATAGTTTGAATAACGGAATAGTGAGCTGGAAATCTTCCGAGCAAGATTCTGTCTCCGAATAAACAACAAATACAGATTATTGCTGCAGCTAAGCTGCAAGGCAATAAGAAGCTATTTGGGTCGATAATAAATCTAATTAGATTAGATATAGTTCTGTTAGCAGCTGAGCTAGGCGTCAGCACAGGCTAAAGAATTAATGGTCTCATCAACGATCCAGATACATACTTAGATACTCATCTGATTCATTCGGATCATATATCGTGGCGATGTGATGATCGAATAAATCGCATCAAGATGATAATCATGCAAATCCGTTGACGAATTCATTTCTCAACAGTTTGAGCCAACCGTACATAGTTCGGGTGTAAGACACTCGAGTGACTGGCTATAGGCCAAGTGGGAGATTGTTGGACAATTATGACCCATAGCGTCACTATTTGTACAGATCATGGTGTTGTTGTACAAATTAACTATGTGACAAATGAGATTGTACTCTCTTCATTTGTGATTAGATCACCTTAGATATATAAATGAAGAGAGGTCCCTATGATTAGTTCCTGGACTGAGAATGATATGAGACAGTATCAGTCCCCGAAGGTTCAATCATTAAATATCCCTAGCCGGAGTATTATCGAGATTGGACATCGATAATGCGGAATAGGCTAGTATTGCACTTGTGTGCGTTGTGAGGGCACAACGGCATAGTTCTCATATATATAAGTATTGGATACTTATGCAAGTGCGATAGGAGGTCGTGTTTCACCCGATGGTACGGGAAACAGCTTCGCTCTGGATAGACCCCTCGGAATCCCATTGGTATTATGACTATGTGTCTATGGGAGGCCGAAATCAAGGTAGGTGTGTATAGTCTTAACCTGAGACTTACATCGCTAATACTTGCGATAATCAGTAGACTTTGGTCTTGGTGGTACATGGCTTTAACCGGTTCTGCGTACACCACTTCTGGGTTTATCAGAGAGTCGTAGTGTATTGGGTGTGATGTCAAGACGGAAGTATCACTCCAGTCATAGTGGAGATGATGTCACGCAGGATACGGTATTAGTGCTCTTAAGTGCTGGCCGGCCATCGGGATATTATGACAAGGTCATGTATTTCCGATTATAGAGACTAGTTACCAGACATCCGACATGTGCTTCGGACGGGGCAGACACTTATCCAGCCCCAGCCCTAGCACGTGACTATCCGATACTAGGCTGATATACGCAATACTACGGTATACTACGCTTGATACAGATCTATATATTCCTGTAAGAATATTTCTGGAGAATTGGGTAGGCATGGCGCTTTGCTAGAAGCCAACCTTGTCTTGTAAATCGGTATAACGTAGTACGAGGTACTTACGTGTTCGGATAGTCCGACGACCGTATTTGCTGCCAACATATCCGGGGATCTCATGGGTCGCTTCCTGAAGATTCACCGATGACGTATAACTCGCATTTAATTAATCTGGGATTAATTAGAAGAGAGA
Organism: Zanthoxylum bungeanum; assembly: GCA_019454045.1. Taxonomy (NCBI): domain Eukaryota; kingdom Viridiplantae; phylum Streptophyta; class Magnoliopsida; order Sapindales; family Rutaceae; genus Zanthoxylum; species Zanthoxylum bungeanum. Next base: position 23,049 of record SKCR01049997.1, read on the forward strand.
GAAAATTAATCTGGGATTAATCACGGAGATATTTTATCTGGGATAAAATATTAATTAAAGAGAGAGAACGATTAATTTGGGATTAATCGATAAAAATATATTTGATATGTTATTAGAAATTGGATTTCGACGCGAAATTAAATTAGATTTTAATTCGGGCGAACGAATTAATTTAGAATTAATTCGTTAGCGACGTGAATAGTGATTTCGCTGGGCGTAATCATTTAATTACGACGCGACGGAAAAATTCGTTAATTTGGAATTAGCAAACCCGAGCCCGGGATTATTTGCGAGCGCATTCGCATTTCGAATTCGAGTGCGGCACGCAAGTCAAATCAAGCGTCAAATCGCTAATCACATCAAGCGTCAAATCACATGTCACTTTGAGTGATGTGACAATTGATTGATTTATTTGAGTGATTGATGTGTGGTAGTTGAAAAGCATTAATTGCTTTTTGCTTTTTGACTTTTAATAAATGAAAATGTTTTATGTATTTGATTTTTGTTTTTTGGAAAATAAAAATAAATATATAAGTATACATTTTCTTTTATTTTTTCTCTCTCTCACTTTTCGGTTTCCAGTAACCATTTTCCCCATCTTTTTTCTCTCTTCTCCTTCACGGTTTTGGAACCGATTTCTTCCTAAAATTTTCTGGTTTGACCGAAAAAATGAGAAGCAAATGAAGAAGAGTAGTGCTAGCACACATATGGGTTATACATAGGTGATAGGGAAGTGTCTTCATGAGCTTGGATTTATTTTTGGAGCTTGAAGCTTTGAGCTTCCATGGAGTCATCAATGGCCGATCATGGAGGAGACCACCACCACCAAAACCGAGCAGTCCAAAGCAAGGAGAGCTGTTGCCGTGAGCTTGGAGGGAGGCAAAAACGCAACTTGTTCTTCGCATCTCAAACCGTTCAATGTGAGTTTATTCCGCACCTCCTTTGATGTGTATTCATATTGTTTTATGCTTATAAATGATCCTTGGGACTTGATTGAAACTCAACATCATGCACATGAGAAACCCTAGCACACTTTTATAAAAGAAGTCATGCACCTACCCTAAACCTCTTTTCTTTGGCTTAATCATCTCACCTCTTATTCACAGCATTCACAAAAAAATATAAACCCTAAACACCTCTCTCTCTCTCTCTCTCACGCCAAGAAAAACCCTAAGCTTTTCTCCTTGAACTCTCGGCACCTCACAAAAATATAAACCCTAACACAATCTCGCCTCTCTCTTAACTCTTTTCTCTTTGATTCTTCACGTAAAACACACAAAAACAAAGACTTATACTTTCACGGCACACAAAGACACACAAGACCGAACACAAAAAAAAAAAACAAACAACCCTCCACCGATTGAGACAAACAACCGACTCCACTCACACCTCTCATTAAACGCACACACTTGTCTCTCTCTCGCATGACAACACACTCATCAAACTCAACATGAACCAGCCCTTTAGCAGCCACTAAACCAAAGACTCACAGACCATCACCACACACTCAAGCCACCTAACTGCCCCTCACTCAGCACACAGACACCACGAAGCCACTAACAGCCCTCCACGTAGCCTACAAATAAAAGACCACAGCCTTTCATGAACCAAAAAAATCCGCCAATTAACCCCATCATCGACACCAACAAATCCACAAACTGCCTTCAGCCGAGTCCAAAAACCAGTCCAAAAATCACCAAAACAGCAGCAAAAAAAAGAGAAAACAGCGAGCAATACACCCCTAAAACAGTCTCCAAATCAGTGAAATAGTGAAGGAAACTGACCCAAAAATACAGCCTAACCGAGACAAAACCAGTCTAAAATCTTACCAAACAGTCCACAAAAATCAGCCATTGAACCAGTGAAACAACCATCGAAAATACCTCAAAACAGCAATCCAGTCTCCGAAAAATAACAGTTCAGAACAGGGAAGCAGTGAACAAAAATATTGAACCAGAAAAGTCACGGAGTATTAACCCTTCCGGCGATGACGCAACGTACTTCCGAGAAGCAACCTAAAAGGTAAGACCTAAGGGCACCCTTTGCTATTTTTCATTTATTTTTTTTCGGTTGTCTATTATTATTTCCTTGCATGCGTCTTAAGGGTTCACGTCTATTATTGTTATTGGGTTAATGATTGTGTGATATCTCTTGCGGTATATCGGATGGAAACGAAGACGTAAATTCTGTAGCTGAATCCGAATGGACGGTAGAGCGGTCTGTACTTGGGATACAACTCCACGTACCACTTGAGAAACTTTCAAGCACGTGTTTCATTTTGTTATTCAATTTTGTGCTCATTCATGGTTGTGTTTACTGTTCCGTTATTTATTTTCTATGTATTATTTCTTTATTTATTTATGCATTGCTATCTAGTGCGCATGGGCTAACTACGTTGGACTAAGGGTCGTCCATTTGAGGGAAATGCCTAAAGGCTACCTTTACAATGATGTTTTACCACGCCGGACGAAGTATACTTGATTGAATATAAAATACGTTCAATCGGGCATACGAGGTCCCATATAGATGTCGGTCTTGGTCGCATCTCTTTTATTATTCCGTTATTTACTTTCTGCGTGTTATTGCTTGATTTATTTATGCAATGCTATTTAGTGCGCATGAGCTAATTACGTTAGATTAAAGGTCCTCCATTTAAGGGAAATGCCTAAAGGCTACCTTTACCACGGTGTTTTGTCGGGCCGGACGAAGTATACTTGATTGAATGTGAAATATGTTCAATCGGGCATACGAGGTCCCATATAGATGTAGGCATTGGTCGCATCTCTTTTATTATTCCGTTATTTACTTTCTGCGTGTTATTGCTTGATTTATTTATGCATTGCTATTTAGTACGCATGGGCTAATTACGTTGGATTAAAGGTTCTCCATTTGAGGGAAATACCTAAAGGCTACCTTTACCATGATGTTTTTCCGAGCCAGACGAAGTATACTTGATTGAATGTGACATACGTTCAATCGGGCATACGAGGTCCCATATAGATGTCGGCACTGGTCGCATCTCTTTTTTTATTTTGTTATTTACTTTCTGTGTGTTATTGTTTGATTTACTTATGCATTGCTATCTAGTGCGCATGGGCTAATCACGTTGGATTAAAGGTCTCCCATTTGAGGGAAATGCCTAAAGGCAGCCTTACCATGATATTTTGCCGCGCCGGACGAGAGACGCTTGGTTGGATGTGAAATATGTCCAATCGGGTATATGAGGTCCCATATAGATGTCGACCAAATCTCTTGGTCGCATCTCTTTTATCACTTCGTTATTCGTTTCTTATTGTTTCTTTATTTATTTATTTATGCATTGTGTCAATACTGGAGTGTTGCCTTTCGTGGTATATCGGATGGAAACCCATACATAAATTTCGTAGCCGAATCTGAATGGATGGCAGTGCGGTCTGTACTTGGGATACAACTCCATGTACTGCTTGAGAAACATTCACGCACGTGTTTATGTCAATTTAGATACCACTTTGGTAATCTTCGTTCGAACGCGTTTTTGAACGCTACTCGAACGCATGCATTCTGTTTTACCATGCATCATATCCCGTACCATTCGAACAGTTTTCGAACGCTACACGAACACACATACAGTGAACAAACTTCTTTTTATCATATTTTATGCATGTTTGCCTATTTAGTCATTTCTTTTACATTACGCACTAATCATTTCTCTTCATTATTAACGCTTTTACTGTTATTATTTATTTACATTTTCGCACTTCTTTGTTTAATATGTTTATGGAATTATGTATTTGCCTTCATTTTTATTTACGTTTATGGGTGTGCAAACTTGTGTGTTGATTAAATTATCTTGCATGTGTGCATAAGACTTGGTTATATTATTGCATAAATCCTTTCATTACAATTTGCATAAGTAAGGGACCATTCCGAACCCAACGGTTTAAGGTCTTCCCTTGCGAGGGGTGAGTGCGGCCTTAAATCATTTCCCACTCACACTGGGTGGTGACTCCATTTATTCTCCGGTTTAGTCCCCCGCGGGCTACTCCGTACTCCCAATGGGCCGCGAGCCCGGACAGCGTCGTCGTACCTCTGTACCATGTCCCCAATATGACGGAGGGATTGCTAAACATATATGATAACCTCGACTTGTATAGTTCTGAAAAGTCATTCGTGTTCTTCGCGAATTCGGAAGTGGCCGAATTGCGTACATATGAGCTAGGCTTATATGACGAATGTGTTTGGACTTAGAAAGTCCCACAATATGAAGTGTACTCGTTCAGTAATTGGGTAGCTGATAATGTTTGATAATAAATAATATTTGATATTATAATTATCAATTAAAATAATTATTTATTATTGGGTAACATTCATTATTTACTTTGACTCAATTGGATTAATTGGATTAATCCAAAATCACACAAGAGATTTGTTATAATGTCATAAATATCTCTACAATTGGAGGATATTTTGATAATACAAAATATATAATAATATATGCATTTGGCTTGATTTAATTAGATTAAATCAAAATGGTAGACGATGAACTAATCAATTGGTTAAACTTTGTCTAGATTTAATGGATTAAATCAAAGTTGTAGACAATGAACTAATCAATTGGTTAAACTTTGTCTAGATTTAATTGGATTAAATCAAAGTGGTAGACAAATGTGATTTGTTACACCTAATTATGTATATTTTGATAAATTGGATTAAGCCCACTTAAAAGTTGATTAAAACTTTTGATAATTAAAAATTACATAAGCTTCACTATAAAAGGCAAGCTTGAACAAGTTTTTAGAAAGCAAGCATTAAGGCAAAACATAAAAAAAATAGCCTAAAGAAGTGTCTAGAGAAGCTTTGGAAGTTCTCTATATTTTTTAACAATGAGGAGAATATTAGATCTATGGTTCAAGCTTACTAGGTAAGTTTGATCTTCTCTAATAAGCTTGATATATAATAATATAGCTTGAAGTTGAAATTAGGCTAATGAATTGTGTACGGATGCTTTGGAAGCATAAACACAATATTTTTGTGATTGGGTCAAAATGTTTACATTGGACATAAACATAAAATTAGAGTTTGGAACTCTAGATGATAGCTTGGAGCTATGACTACCATTCTAAAATCATTTGACGAACTTTGAGTGATATAGAATTGTTCATGAGTCACCTCATTATGAGATTCTAATTTGGTTTGTGTTTTGGATTCAAAATTTACGCATATGCGTATTTAGAATAAATTTATATTTTTGTAAGAATATTTGATATTTTGAAAAATATGATTTTATTCAATAACAAGTGGATGTTGGTTTTGATGTTAAAAATTAAATTTTGGGTGTTTGAAAGTATTTATGGAATGTTGGAAATTAATTGGGTGAAAAATCATATTTCCATCAGCTCTCTGTTTCAAGAGAGCAAAATAAGGAAATTTATTTAAAAAATAAAAAATAAGAGGCATGCACATAGTGCACATGCACTATGCGCACATTGCACGATGCGAGGTGTCACACGCTGAAACTTGTTTATGTCCATTTTTAGTTTTCGGACTCCTATTCAGTCTCAGTTTTTTCATATACACTCGTAATTGAATATAATATTCCATTAAATTATTTATAAATACACTCATGCTTGATATCTATGGGGTAGACCCACCAGGTACCACATTTGGCCCTATAGGTCCCACATCCGACTTATAGTTGCACAGGACACCGATCCGACTCTATGGGTCGCACATCCGCCTCAACAGAATGTTATCAGCATAGGACTTCACCACACAACACATGTATTTGAATCTATGCCTCTATAATTTTAATATAATTATGCATAAGTCATATTAGATATGCATTGTATGTTTTAAATTAAAATTTTTATTTTGACCCAAGCATGTTAATGACTTGATTGCCATAAATCTCCCATGATTAGGTGATTAATTTTAAGTAATAACATTAATAATTTCGAAGCACTATTGGATGGTTCGTCCTATCAATACGAAGATGAATGAGTTCTTATTACTTATGCCCAAAACCTTCAAGTAAAATATTAGATGTAGCGTTATGAGTTGACGTAGTCACCCAATACCGTTATTATGTAAGGGTGTACTTACGAAGCTCATTAGTGCACATTGACAAGTATACACCTGGAACAAGTCTTAATCCAATACCATCATTATTATGAGGATAAAAAATGATTCAGGACCAAACTTAGGAGTCATATGGATGTGATTGACCTTTGAGTCTACCTAATGAATTTATGAAGGCCAAGACTGTCATTATTCTAAGACTGAGTAATATCATGGGATCCACTTCCCGCTATCTAATTTCGTATAGTATATCGAATATATTATTTTATCGATTAATTCCAAATTAATCGTTCTCTCTCTTTAAATAGAATTTTATCCCAAATAAATTCTCTCCGCAATTAATCCTAGATTAATTTTCTCTCTCTTATAATTAATCCCAGATTAATTATGTCCGAGTCATACGTCATCGGTGAATCTTCGGGAAGCGACCCATGAGATCCCTGGATATGTGGCAGTAAATCCGGTCATCGGACTATCCGAACACGTATTGTACGTAATACTACGTTTATACCGATTTACAAGACATGGTTGGCTTCTAGCAAAGCACTGTGCCTACCCAATTCTCCAGAAATATCTTAAGGAATATATAATCTGTATCAGGTGTAGTATACGTAGTATTGCGTATTGCGATCCAGTATCGGATGTCACATGCAAGGCCTGGGGGGATGGAATTATGTCTGCCCCGTACGAAGCATATATCAGATCTCTGGTAACTAGTCTCTATAATCGGATAAACATGACCTAGTCATATTATCCCGATAGCTGCAGCATACAAGAGTACCAGTTCCTTATCCTACGCGACCATCATCTTCATATAACTGAAGTGATACTTCCATCTTGACATCATACCCAATACACTACGATTCTCAATATACCCAGAAAAGGCGTACACAGAACCTGTTAAAGCCCTGGACGACCAAAACCAAAGTAAATTGATTGTCGCAAGTAGTATTTAGATGTAAGTCTCAGGTTAAGACCAAATACACCTACCCTGATTCGGACTTCTATAGACACATAGTCATACTACCAATGGAATTCCGATGGGTCTATCCAGAGCGAAGCTGTTTCCGTACCATCGGTAAACACAACCTCCTATCACACTTGCATATATATACAATACTTAAATATATGAGAACTATGCTGTTATGCTCCCACAACGCGCACAAGTGCAATACTAGTCTATTCTGCATTATCGATGTCCAATCTCGATAATGCTAAGACTATGGAGTTTTAATGATTAAACCTTAGTGGATTAATACTGTCTCATATCTTATTAATCCGGAACTAATCATATGGACTTTTATCATTATATATTTGGTAATCCAATTACAATGATTAAAAGAGCAATTCCTTTGTCACATAGTTAATTTGTACAACAAAACCATGTTCTGTATAAATAGTGATGATATGGGTCATAATGTCCAACAGGTCTCGGATTGAAATTTAGGTCTCAGAATGAGACAATATCGGAGAATAAGAGTTTAGACATTGAAAAATATATTGGAATATTTTAAGGTGGGATTCCATTGCATTGGAAATCGTGTAACTTGAAAGTATTTGTTACACGTATTTTTGGATATTTTTTATATAAGTAAGTTTCGTTATTTCAGCAATCGAAATAGTAGACGAACGATTAAGCTGATTTTTGATCCGTTGAAAAGTTTTTTTGAAGATAAATAACTTTCGTGTTAAGCACTTATCGAAATTTGCACTAGAAAGGCCTAAAAAATTTGAATTTCCGAATGAATATATTTTCAGGGACCTAATTGTAAATTCGTGGGGCTGTTTTATAATTTCAAAAAAAAATTTCTTATTTAAATCAAAGCCCCTATTTGACCCCCATTACGCATCTCTGAAAAGCAGAATGATGGCCGGCCACCGGTAGGCGCACCAACATGGTTAGCATTGTTTAGCCACCCTGCGTCAAATGGTAGCCAGCGACGGCCTTGGAATCGCCAAAAAATGGCTAGAAGTAGAGGGAAACGTGTAGCTTTAACCCATCTCGGTTCCGACTCGTCATTTCAATCTACAGGTCGAGACACCCACCAAATCGAAGTTCTTGGATCGTACTACGAGGCTGTGGTGATAATTTTGTCGAACGGTGCTCCATTTCACGCAATTGAAAAAAGAAAGTAAACATGAATAGTGAAACTCATTCGCCCGAGTGCTCCGATTCGAATTTCGTCTTTTCCTACGCATTCGTGGGAGTGTTCGTAAATTTTAAGGGTGTGCATGGTTTCGGTTCAAACCGCAACCTGACCCGAACCGAACCGCGTGATTTGAAAAAAATATTAAAAATGATTTGGGGTCAGCCTGAACCGAACCGTAAATTTTAGGTCGATGCGCGGTTTTGACCCAAATCGCGACCCGAACCGCACAAATCGTAAATTGTGACCCGAACCGCCGAAACCGCAGACGCGCGTTCAAATTATACATTATTTTATTTTTTTCTTCTTTAAGCATGAAATTTAAGATATTTAATGATCATATGACAATATGCAATGTATAAATGAAAATTATGTATTTTTTTTCCTTCAATTATTATGTGAAAACACACAAAATTTTCTTTAAAAAATTTCTAATCCAAACCACCGACCCGAACCGCCTAAACCGCTGAATCATTGACCCGAACCGCCATAGTTTTTCTTATCAAATTTGCGATTTCGGTTTCTAATTTCCCAAATCATCAACCCGCACGGTTTGAAGTATAAATAAAAAAACAGACCCGAACCGCATCGCTAACACCCTTACTAAATTTCACCCAACAATTTTTCACGAAATGGATTTTGGGGAGTATTTAGTGATTTGAAATTTGGCCCAACAAGAAAGAGCTAGTGGCCCAAACCCCTCCTTGTCCGTCTAATTGACGGACGCATCATAACAATCACAGTCACTGCTTACCAGCCGGCGATGCTCGCCTGAGCTGCCAATGCCCTCTAATTTCTCGCCACGTGGCATAAATCGGAAGACATTGCCCAACAACTGCCTCATCCACTCCTTTCTCAGTCACATATCTAATGGCCAGCTCTTTGAGGCCGTCTCTTCACTCGATTTATTAGCTCAGAAAGGCATTCGCTTACCCGCAGAAACACTAGCTTCTGTCTTACAACAGTGTGCGAAAACGAAATCTTTGAAATTAGGCAAATGGGTCCATCTCCATTTGAAGCAAACCCAACGCAAAACACCCACAACGTTTTTATCAAACCATTTGATCAATATGTACTTTAAATGTGGCAGCAATATTGATGCACGCAAGGTGTTCGATAAAATTCCTGTTAAAAATTTATATAGCTATAATAATATGCTTTCTGGCTATTCTAATTTAGGCATGATGAAGCCTGCTAGGAAGTTATTTGATAAAATGCCGGAGAGGGATGTTGTTTCATGGAATACGATGATTGTAGGGTATGCACAAAGTGGGGGTTTTGAGGAGGGTTTGAGGTTTTATAAAGAGCTGAGGAGGTTGTCGATTACATACAATGAGTTTAGTTTTGCTGGTATTTTGACAATTTGTGTGAAAATGGAGGAGTTGAAGCTCACCAGGCAGGTTCATGTGCAGGTTTTGGTTACTGGGTATTTATCAAATGTTGTGATTTCAAGTTCAATTGTTGACGCATATGCGAAGTGTGGAGAGATAAGTGATGGTAAGAGGCTGTTTGATGAGATGAAAGTGAGGGATGTTCTTGCTTGGACCACTTTGATTTCAGGTTATGCTAAATGGGGAGACATGGAATCAGCTAGTAAGTTGTTCAATGAGATGCCTGAGAGGACCCCGGTTTCGTGGACAGCTTTGATTTCTGGGTACGCTAGAAATGGTTTAGGTCGAGAGACGCTTGAATTTTTTACAAGGATGATGTTTCTCCGCATTAGACCTGATCAATATACATTCAGTAGTTGTCTTTGTGCTTGTGCTAGTATAGTTTCACTTAAGCATGGTAAACAAGTACATGGTTTTTTTGTAAGGAGAAATTTTAGACCCAATACAATAGTTACGAGTTCTCTCATTGACATGTATTCAAAATGTGGAATTCTAAATGATGGCAGGCGGGTGTTTGATCTTACTGGAATAAGAAAGATCCAATGCTCTGGAACACGATGATTTCTGCTTTAGCTCAGCATGGTTATGATGAGGAAGCCATACAGATATTAATGACATGGTAAGATCAAGTGTGAAGCCAGATAGGATCACTTTGGTTGTCATTCTTAATGCATGTAGCCATTCGGGGCTAGTGCAGGAAGGGCTTTATTATTTTGAATCCATGACTCGTGATCTTGGCATCGTTCCCAATCAAGAACATTATGCATGCTTAATTGAACTCTTGGACCAAGCTGGATGTTTGGACCAGTTAATGAATCAGCTCGAGAAGATGCCTCGTAAGCATGACAACCATCTTTGGAACGCATTACATGATGTGTTCAGAATCCATGGAAATATAGAGATGGGAAGAAAAGAAGCTGAACAACTAATTGATTTGAAACCTCAGTCCTCTGCAGCCTATGGACTGCATTCAATTATATATTCTGCTCCCAGGAAAGAGAAATTGGTGGAAAAAGTGAGACAGCTTATAAATGAGAGACCGGTCAAGAAAGAACAAGCTATTAGTTGGATAGAAATTGAAAATAAGATAAATGCTTTCTCTGTATCAGATAGGTTGCATCCTATGAAAGATGTAATATACTCAGTTTTGGAACAGTTAGCTGACCAGATGGAAGAAAATGCTCCATCCCTTGACGCAGAAAGGTAGAAGTTTGTTGTTCTACTCTTTGCTTGGCTTTGACGAGCCAGAGTTACAGAAATTATATTTTTTCTTAATTTTTCCATTTGTAAATTTTTTTTTTTTTTTTTTTTTATACTTTTGTCGAATGAGCAAGATTTTAGCATCTGAGATGTTTTGTTCAGATTTTGTAGAACTGAATTTCCACAATGACAGTTGTCAGATTGCCCAAAATTTTGAAGAGTAACCTCGTGGAATACAATTCGTTTCGTTGTGTCAACCTTTTGTACTGTTTATTCAATAAGATTAGAGAAGAGGTTTGTCAGTTACAATCTTTCTCCTTTTGCGTATGTGATTATCACCTGATATGTAGTTGTTTGTAGATGTAGAGATGTTACTACCTTTTCTGGAGTTCATATATAGGTACGTCCATTTAAAGCACTTGACTTAATAATGGTCTAAACATTTTTACTCAATAGCAAATCAACTGTTGACAAGGATTTAGACATAAACTTGGACTTTTGCTAAGAAATATTGAAGCCAGGTTGGGTTTAGCCGGGGCTGAGGCAAACCACCGACTTATAGAGTTAACCAAAGTATAAATTATTTGACATTATACATAATACAAATGTATATATGACATAGAAACCATACTAGAGGATAATTCTAGAAACCGTCACTATAGTTGATGTGAGATTCATCAATTAATTGTTTCTTATTTTTCCGAGTAATTTAGAATGCTAATTACAAGTAATTTTAAATAAATAATCATCTTTTCAGGATTATTTTTCCTTTTCCCCTTTCCTTTATGATAATTTGTTGAATTTCCACTGAAAAATGGGATATTTTGTATAAAAATATCCAACGAATGTTGGCCAAAAACTCAAATTTAAATACACTTAGTCTCTTACCCTCCTAACACTTTGACTCACTTATGTATCTTGAGGAAGCACTATATATTTGTTTATATTGTCTTAGTTTTGAAATTTGTTGGATTTATTTAGGTAAAACATATTGTAGTGAGAACTTTCATGATCCTCATTATGGATGATTTACGAATTAATTAACCCATTTTTTAACCTATGACATTCTGTTATTTAGTATTAGTAGCAAATCAGTATATGTTCATTTACTGGATCTGAAGCTAATATTGGCGGTTAAAGATTTTCAGCACTTCTGTTTCATGAAATTAGCTGTATACAAAGGAGGTGGAGGATGAACAGGGATATTGAATGACTATGGATGAGTTGGTATTTGTGCTAAAGTGACTATTACAGACACTCAATTTTCTGATACACTTTTCTTAACTTCTCGGACATTAGTATTCTTTCTCACGTGCTTTACACTGGTATGATTTCATTTCATGCAAACCTTGACTGCTCTTTGCCAGGTTTTATTCATAAATTACTGATAAACAGTTAGTATGTATCAGTGATTAAGTAGCTAAATGATCATTTGAATTACATGGGGTACCAATAGTCTCTCGAGATCTTTCCATGTATGTATTTATTTAATTTTCATCACAATCTGTTGTAAGCTCTTAAGTATGCAATTATGGTGTATTTGCACCCTATAAATAGTCCTAGCAATGGTCCGGTTCAGGAACTGAACCGAACCATCCGGTTCTACAGTTCCAGTTGGAACCGTAACCGAACTAGTTTTGAACCAGTTCGGTTACAGTTTCAGCCTTTTTGGAATCGTAGAACCGGACCAAACCGGAACCGAATCAAAAAATTTTGGGGGAAAAAGGAAAAAAAGTGGTTTGGTCCCGGTTCCAAACCGGAACCGGACCGAACCTTAAGGTTCCAAATTATGTGGAATTCGGTTCGGTTTTGGAATCGAAACTAGATGTACAGAATCAGGAAAACATAATGTTTATAATGCTGTAAGCCAGGTATTTTTTCATCTTAAACTCTCATTGATGTCTCATATTTTATTCGTTTGTCTTATTTTAATGTTCTTGCAAAAATGAGATTGAGTTACTGTAACTGTTATGAGATTTTTTGGTGGTACAGGCACACATCATTTGTATGGCGTAATCTTAGTGGACAAGCATTCAAATGACATGGTAAACTCTACAAACCTTTCATAATGGAAGGTCCTTAAAAGTTTTTCTGCTTATCTTCTTGGACAATTTGATTATTAAGGTGCCACAGTATTATTCAAATGGTCTTGCAGTTCATTTCTTAGATTATGTTGTGGGTTAATATTACATTTTCGTTCATGAAGGTTTCCTATATATTGTTACCTTATCAATACAAAATCATGTCTAAAGATGTTATATCGACTCCTAACCGCTGAATGGGTTGATCTTCAGAGTGTATGATGACAATTTGTGGACAAGGAAATCTGTCCTCACTAAGTGGATAGCTTGGTTTTTAAAGGCGTGCCTGGTGCAGGCCACTGCTTCTGATGAAAAGTCAGGCGCAGTGGCTTTCAATCAAAAGACGCAAGCCTCAGAATCTTGCGCTTCACACAAATGGGTGAGAAAAATCCTAACTCGGGTGAGAAAAATCCAACCCGAATACATCAACCTAACCCGATCCAAAATCAAGTTGTATAACAGTTCTTTTTAATACATTAATACATTAAGATGGGTTTTGAGGTTTAAATTTCGACAAACACATTAATTTGTATTATCAATATTATATATCAATCAGAAAATTTCTTAGATATTAATTAATTCAACGGTTAAAATCCTAAAGATTTATTTATGTATAACTAATTTTATTTATTTATTTATTATAATCATAGTTGTTAAAGGCGAAAGGTACACCAATGTGCCAAGGTCTTCCTGGGCGTAGGTGTAAGGCGCAAGACGAGACGTGCGCCAGCTCGAAGTGAGGCGCATGGCATACCATGTAATTTTTTAGCTTTTATATCAGTTTCTCAATTGAAATAATTCATATAAATTGTATTTAATAAATTTATTTTATAAATTTCAATTCAGCAAGTAAAATAATAGTCATATCACATAGGTTTTTATTATTTCACGTTTTAATTTTTTAATTAAAAAAAGATTTAATGAGATGCATCACCAACGCGTCTCGCATAAAAGGTTCAGTGAGGCGATGCGGCAACGCCTGTGCGCCTTTTAACAAATTATAATTCATTTAATTTATTATCAATCATTAATTACATACATGTATTGAGATAAGAGAAGCTTGATAAGAATTTGTCTATATCATATAAGAAAGATGTGCATCAACCAGTTGAATGAAAGTTCATGTTTTCTTAACATGAAACATCAACCAGCTGTACCCATAGATTATGGCTAGTTTTTCATAAATTTTTTTCCATTATTATCAAAATATTTTTGAATAAATTAAAGGATATTTTGTTATAAACGTGTTAGTGGCTTCATCAATTTAATAGATTGTTTATCTATCTTATTCATATAATCAATTGTTTTGTTTTATATTTTTACATTGTTTACACTGACATGAATTTGTTAGAATTGTATTTTGATATTTTTTAAATGATTTTTCTTTGTTTTAGTTGAACAAATACTTATAATTCCTTTCGCAATTTGTACCTCACCACTCGCACCATGCGCCTTGAGGTGCGTGCGTAAGTCCCAATCCAAGGAGAGGCAAAAAGGTTTCAGGTTTCTATAAGGTTTTGTGTAACATCTTTCTCTCGAAGATGCTACCTGCATGGAATAGGCTGACCTATCCTCTTGAGCCTTTAACTATGAACATCACTACCAATACCATCTCAAACATAAACTCATGCATATGGACCATTGCCCAATTCAACAATATAGAATAAAACTTTATACTCAGAACTGTGTACCCAAATATATTACATTTTATAATCATGTCCTGGACACCTTAACTTATTACACACACAATCACTATCATACACAATGTTTGATACATGACTTTACTTCGACTCTCACTAAACTGTGTCTCTGACTTGACATCATGGACCCAAACACCTTAATGACTGCCATTAGTATCCATTCGCTTGAGCTTGTCCTCCGGGTACCTGCAAAATAGATTTACTGAGAGTGGGGGAAGGGGGTTAGATAGTTTGAACGACCTAGTCAGTGGACAGTTAAAAATGAAAACTGAAATATTTTTATGAAACATTCATTGGTATGAAATCGAAAACTTCTCATGAAAACTGATTCTTTCTAAAAACTCTTTCTTATTCGAAACAATTCTCTTTCTGTGAAACTTTTCTGGAAATCTTTTCTGTCTTCTGTGATACTCATAAAACTGTTTCTCTTGAAAACTCTTTCATAAAACTATCTTTTCTAAAAATCATGTCACTAAAAATCTGTAGAAAACTCGATGTTGGGGGCGTTACGTATCGCTGTCCCCCCCATACGCCTAGAAAATCTGTAGAAAACCTGACGCATGAGGGGCGTTATATATTTTCGTCCCCCCATACGCCTAACTGGTGGTCTTGGGACGTTACATATCGTCATCCTCAAGCCATTAAACTAGAGCCAGATGTGCAAATCCATGTCATTGGGGCGTTACGTATCACTGTCCCTCAATGCATGCCACCATCCTATCTCTGAATCAAGAGTTTAGGGGCGTTACGTATCGCCGTCTCCCTAGCCTTAAAATCTATGATCTAAGGGCGTTACGTATCGCCGTCCCCCTAGTCATGCTCTATATGTGCACATATTATATCCATCAATTCCAATAACCGTCAATTCCATAAGTCACATCTGAGGTGAGTTTTTCCCCATGCCTCCAAAATCACAAGAATCATGCTTTTTAAACTCAAAATTTCTCAAAACATAACATTCATTAAATACTGAAAATCAACTTGGCTAACGCCCTAAAACGCTTAAAAGTAAGTCTCAAGTCAAAACAAAATAAGTAACATCAACTTGAAAAGAAAAGGTCCATTCACATATTAATAACCATTGCCAATGATCTTGGATGCGACTGAAGAGATTCCTGCGGATAAGTTAGTTCGTTCTGTATTCGAGTATGGTTAGCATATATAAGCTAGAATCTAATCATGATCATGGATGTAGTGGATGCTTATGCATGTTGCATACGTGTCGGGATAGCTAATTGTTCACTGACTTTATCATCCTAGGACGAAATTGAAATGGGATGAAACTAGTCTTGCTACGCGTCACGACTCCAGGTCTGACACGTCGCGACGTTCATACGATCAGATTGAAACAGATAGCATTTTTTGTTACGCGTCGGGACACTAGGTGCTGAGCGTCGCAACTTCCACATGACCGACCCGAGGCTTCCACATGACCAACTCGAGTCTTCCACACGACGGATCCGAGTATTCCACACCACCTACCCGAGTCTTCCACACGACCAACCCGAGTCTCCCACACGACTGACCCAAGTCTCCCACACGACCGACCTGAGTCAAACACACAACCGATCCGAGATATAGGGTATTTTCATGTTCAACGTGACTTCTATACGCACCGACCCGAGGTAGATGGTATTTTCATGTTCAGCGTGACTCCCAAACACACCGACTTGAGGTATAGGGTATCTTCATGTTCAGTGTGATTCCCACACGCACCGACCCGAGGTATATGGTAATTTCATGTTCAGCGTCGCTCACACAACCTGACCCGAGGTGGAGAGCATTCACTTGTTCGGCGTTGCTCACATACCCTGACTTAAGGTGGAAAGCATTCACATGTTTAGCGTCGCTCACACGACCTGACCTGATGTGGAGAGCATTCACATGTTCGGCGTCTCTCACACAACCTGACCCGAGGTGGAGAGCATTCATATGTTCGGCATCGCGACGCTAGCCCATAAGCGTCGCGATCCGATTTCAGTGCCAATTTCAATTCTCCATTGACACTTCCCAAATCAATTCCAACACTCCCACACTATAACCTTCACACAAACACTTCTTATTACACTCAAAACATGCCATTATCTAGTATCATCAAAACATCAAAAATAATTCCCCCAACATGCTAAGAATTCGGCCCTCATGCCCATTTTACACTTTGACATTATTCCAACCAAGACTTAAGCCTAATCCACTCTAAACAATAAAAAAAAAAAATGTATTGAGGCTTAAATTTTGCTCAATCTTATCAAACAAAACATGTCCTAAGTGTGAGAATGCAAGTGAAGAATGGATGCTCATTTTCCTAAATGAGAAGAAGAAATAAGGAAAAGAAGCTTACTTGAGTAAGAAAAGCTTGAGAATTCTTCACCATTCATTCAATAATTC
>SKCR01049998.1:0-45984 GCA_019454045.1 Zanthoxylum bungeanum
TTTGATCTTGGTTCAAGTGATATTGTAATTTTAATATTTTTAAAATTATCTAATAAATTATTCGATATCATATAATAATATAACAACTTAATTAATTATGAAAACATCATAATTTTTTTATAAAAATGATTTTCCGCAATCAAAAATTACAACAATTAAAATACAAAATAACTTATTCCATCCTATTTGTAAGTGTACTGTTAAATATTATGTGGGGATTAACTGATTATTATTTGTTAATCCTTAAAAAAGTTATTTTATTATCGAGCCTGTGTTGGGCTTGTAGTAGTAGTGGGCTGGGCATTGGTGGAATAATATCACGTGCTAAACACGTGGAGAGAAAGCAGTAGGAGCCATTTAGATGACCCAAAACGAAACGACGCATCTTGAACGCCACACTTGGTATCAAAGATTATTCAGCCAAAATCACCAACACAACACCAATAACAGGACGCACGGGACTTCGACCAAATAAATTCTGAAACTCTTTCTAAAACCCCCCCTCTCTCTTCTCTTTCTCTAATAATAATAATAATATAATAATAATAATAATTAATATTCATCTCATAATTGAAATTGATATATTTTGTAAATTAAATTAATAAGCAGTTATTAATTATGACGCATCCTCCGGTGCCGCTACCGCCGCCACCGAACGTCGGAGTGCAGGTGCGTTGCGCCGGATGCAACATGATCTTAACGGTGAGCCCAGGCGTTACCGAATTCATTTGCCCCAAGTGTAATCTTCCGCAAATGCTTCCGCCGGAGCTCATGCCCGCAGCCACCGCAGGTAGTGTTGTAAGTAATCCTACTTCAAGTAGTAATACTACTGCCAGTAGTAGACCGCCTCACGTGAAGTCCGCCTCGTCGCACGTGCCGGCCCTTGGGATAGATCCGACGAAGATACAGTTGCCTTGTGTCAATTGTAAGGCGATTTTGAACGTGCCTCATGGACTCGTTAGGTTTTCATGTCCGCAATGCGCGGTGGATCTTGCCGTTGATATGTCTAAAGTCAAACAGTTCGTTCCTCCTCAGCCTCGTCCTCCTCTGCCACTGCCTCCCGAGGAAGTCAACGAGGTTCGCATTTCTCGCTTAATTTTGCTTACATTTCTGCTTTTTATGTATGTAAACGTATTCTTTTAATTCATATGACCTAGGTTGTTTCAATTACGTAAAATTTTGTTGAAATGTAAATTCACAAGCTTAATGCTTTTGCTACTGCTACTTTGTATTGCTAAATTAGAGTATAGAATAGGGCATTTGTGGGAGTACTAGTAGTAATACTGAAATAGTACTGCTTTATCGAGAATTAGTATTTAAAAAACAAAGGAAAAAAATAGAGAGGAGAAGAAGAAGAACAAAAAAGAAGCAGTATCTTTTTACCATTATAAAGTATGAAGTGACTGATTTCAAGCTATTTATGAGAAATGAGAATTGGTTTAATTCCCTACCGATCATCTTCAATTTGGAGATTGTTGATTTTGCATAGCCTAATATTTATATACTAATTTGATTAATGGATAATCAAGTTGATAGTTTGGTTAACAACTTGTTTCAAGCAGTGATCCTATTGGAGAATATCTTGATGTGCCCCAATATATTTCTTTGCACCAGTAGATACGTGACTAATTTGTATGCGACTAATTTGTGGCATGGAGAAACGCTGGAATAGACCTCCTCAGCTCTCGATGAGTTGTCAGCGTTCAAGATGACAAACTCTTTGAAGCAATTTCCAATTTGTAACATAATACAGTTGTATTCTGTTCGAGTTTATGGGAATTGGGAAGGAAGTGAGCTGGTTGTTTACTTGTTTTATATTATATTGAAGTCAGGTTCTTAGTATCCTGATTTTTAGTTGAGGATTACTCTCAAATTCGAACTGTTGTTTATGTGCAAGGAATGTATATGAGAACTGGGATTGGGTCTTCATATATTTCTCTTATGGCACACCTTGAAGCGGGAGATGTTGTTAACGACCTATTTCTGTCATACATTCTCCACTTCTCTGCATTTTTTGTAAATTAAATACGCCCTTTACTGCCTAACTATTATGATACAGATAATTTATCTTGTATTGCTATTCTGCAATCTTCTTCAGTCAGTTTTCTTATTTCTGGAACCTCTCAGGTAGCAATTGAAGTGGAGCGAGAAGAAGATGAAGGTGGCACGGTTGGGGAAACATTTACAGATTATGTAAGATTTTCTCTGAAGAATTCACAAGAGTACATTCTGTTTTGGCCTTTTCTTTCTTGTTCATTAACCTTTAGTTCCTTGACTTCTCGAGTAGAAATTCATTTTTTCTGTTAATTCTCTCTCATTTGTATTCATATAAAATATAATGTCATTTTTTTTTGCAGCGCCCTCCAAAGCTTTCTATTGGACCAGCTCATCCTGATCCTATTGTAGAGACATCCTCCTTATCTGCAGTACAACCACCTGAACCCACTTATGATATACTAATCAAGGATGATTTGGAAAGTTCAAATGCGTTATCGTGCTTGCAGATTGAGACATTGGTGTATGCTTCTCAGGTTGGTTCCTTCTTTTCTTTCTTTCTTTTCTCTCTCTTTTTTTTTTATTTCAAAAAAAACACTAGTTAATCTCAATTATTCTGAATCAGCTTTTTCAACTTGTAAGATAATGTTGATTTCTGTAACAGAGGCACCTTCAACACCTTCCAAATGGTGCTAGGGCAGGATTCTTTGTTGGAGATGGAGCTGGTGTGGGTAAAGGTCGAACAATTGCAGGATTAATATGGGAGAATTGGCACCATGGAAGGAGAAAAGCATTGTAAGTTTTAGGTTGCCATCCCTCCATTATGCAGATTTATCTATCTATAATGTTTTTTTATAAGAACCTTCTCTCTATAGTGCTGTACTTGATTTTATAGTATTTTATGAGTGTGTTTAGCTGTACTGGATGTGTCAAAATATAGTTCATTTCTTGTAATGTCTTCTCCTGTTTCAATTGACCGTACAGGTGGATCTCTGTTGGTTCAGACTTGAAATTTGATGCAAGAAGAGACTTGGATGATGTTGGTGCTATGTGTGTTGATGGTAAGTCCTTAAACAATTGTTAATATTTATTTGGATGTACATGTGTTTTAGATGTCATGGTACTCATACGAGCATTATGGATCTGGTGAACAATTCATTGAGATGGTAACTTGAAGGTTTTGCTTTTGTAAAATATAATGTAGAAACTCAGAAGAAGAAGAAGATTTTGAGAGGACTAGAGGATAGATATAATTCGACTTTCTTAAGTCAGTATGTGACTGCGAAGGGCTGTTTTCTTTGGTTGATTGATTCTCTGCTATTATTTTTTTTTTTATGTAGTTTGAGGAATTTTTATGTGTAATATTGTGGAGTAAGCTGCGGAGTGGTGCGTTGTCTTGGTCCTTTCATTACTTTGAGGGGTTGTGGGCTTCCACAAATTTAGTTTGCATATTTGTGACTTACTCATCTCATGGCCCTACCTTTTCATGAATTAACTCTTCCTTATGTAATTTGTCAGTTTATCTATCTGGAAAAATGTAGAACAATATAAAAGAGCTCTGCATTGGTTGCATGTAATCTGGTTCCAGAAATTAAAAAAAAGTGACTATTTCTGTATGCAGTGCATGCTTTGAATAAGCTACCATATTCTAAGCTTGATTCAAGAACAAACGGGATCAAGGAAGGTGTTGTGTTTTTGACTTACAGTAGCCTCATTGCATCTTCTGAGAAAGGTCGTTCACGCCTGCAACAGCTTGTGCAGTGGTGTGGACCTGGATATGACGGGCTTGTCATATTTGATGAGGTACTAGACCTCGCTTCCTTAGTAGTGTTGTCAGCTCTTGGAAGTTTTCATTGTTTTGACTGACGCAATAAATGCTTCATGGTATCACTGTACTTTTCTATCTTTTAATTCCAAAGTTCAATGCCTTCATTGCAGTGCCACAAAGCTAAAAATTTGGTACCAGAAGCTGGAAGTCAGCCAACACGCACTGGGGAAGCAGTTCTTGATCTTCAGGTTTGTTTCCTAAACATATCTGTCTGGATGCCTCTTCTATTGATTTGACATTGCAAAAGGTTCAACTTCTGTTTCTCTGTGTATATTCATTTGTGCTAATCAATGCAATATTTGTGTGTATGTCAGGTAACACGGACACATGTTCCCTTCCCCCTCCCCGCAGCAAAAAAATAAAAATAAATCCCCAATCATATTCCTAGGAAAAAGTACTCATGCTAAAGATTGTATATACATTCTCAGTAATTCTTCTTCTCATATAGAAAATTGGGTAGTTGGCTATCTGCTGTAATAGTGATGGACTATTACTGGGTTTCCTGAACTTTTAATAATTAAATCTTAATAAAACAGGCTCGGCTTCCTGAAGCACGTGTTGTTTATTGCTCAGCAACTGGTGCATCTGAACCTCGCAATATGGGTTATATGGTCAGACTTGGACTTTGGGGAGCTGGAACATGTTTCAATGATTTCCAGAAATTTCTTGGTGCGGTTCTCCTTTCCTCGTGGCATTACATTGTGGATAGCCACTCATCAAATAACGGCATTTTGTTTCATCTGGCTTCTAGTGGTTGAATCAGTGGTCATTAAGAATCTGTTTCTATTTCTGATCATTATTACAATTTATATTACAACTCTCACATGCAACTAAATCCAAGCTGGATGCTCGTTTTAGCTCACATTAGTGCATTACACAACCTTCGCTGCCAGTTATCCATTAATCCCCATTGAAGTAAAAATTATTTTCTGCATAAAAGCAGGATTATGTCCGCTTGCATAGAAATTTGGTATTCTTTGCTATTGATGGCACTTTTTTTTTAATCCTTTGCTCCTGCCAAAGAGCATTTTAGGCTCTGGTCTCTTGACTTGTTGGATGTGTATATCGCTGTATGCAGCTGAAATGGCACTCGTGCACATGACACATAAAACAAATTTGCTGAAATATGTGAAGTGTTATAACTCGCTGAGACTGGACAGACTTGAATTGTATCTGTACCATTGAGAACTCAAAAGCTTAAGAGCATATGAAAAATTTGAATCTAGTGGGGCATACATGGTCATGAAAGAGTGTTTGTTAGTAAAAATTGGAATAACTAGCTCCATTAATTGAAAAATGTATTGCTTGTTTTTCAGGATGCAATTCACCTACTCCAGAAACTGTAATTTTAGAAAAAGCAATTTAACTTGTTTTTCACCTGTCTTTTGAATGTGGAACTCTCTCTCTCCACTCCTAATGTCTGTCTAGTTCTCTCCTTCTATTTCTGTATTTGCAAGTCTTATGTCATGAGCTTCATTTGGAGTAATTAAAAGTTCAAAGCCTTCTAATATAAATATGATATGCAGGTGCTCTTGATAAAGGCGGTGTTGGAGCACTGGAACTTGTTGCCATGGACATGAAAGCAAGGTTATAAAGATTAGACGAACTTTCTTCTTTTTTCAAGCAGATTTATTGTAGTATATGTACCAACACATATTCTTTTTCCAATTTTAGGGGAATGTATGTGTGTCGTACTCTTAGCTACAAAGGGGCAGAATTTGAAGTTATTGAGGCGCCATTAGAAGCTGAAATGATGGTATGTGGTATTGATTTGATTTCCTATTTGAGGAACCAAAGAATGTGCTAAATCAGTATTCTCTCCTAACTGTATAAAGTATACAAGAAGATGTTATTACGTAGTGTACCGTCATCAGTTATAAGTCTTACCATTTCTGGAAATGTTGTAATCATAGTTGTTTAAAGCTCACTGAGACGCTGAGGTCCTCCTAGGGAGTGGGTCCTTGGCGCAAGGCGAGGCACACGCCTGATCGAAATGAGGCACACCCTGCTTTTTTTGTATTAATTTTCAATTATAATAATTCAATAAATGTATCCTATAAATTTCAACCGAATAAGTAAAATTAACAATCACATCACATGAATGAAAGTCATAGCTCCTGAAAATAACTGTAAATAAAGAGGAGTAACACCTAGAAAACAATAAAGGAGAGGAAAAAAAAGCCTGCCTGATAAGAGAAACTGAGAGGATTTTTTTTAGTTATTTATATTTTTGAAAGTAACATGGGTTGAAGTTCTGTTTTTCAAGTATGTGTTTTATAATGTCTATGTTTTTTACTATTTCACGTTTTATTTATTTATTTTTTTAAAAATATAAAGAAGAAAAGATTCAAGGTTCCCATTTGATAACTATGATTATAATAATTTTTTTTAATTTTTTTTTTTTTATAATTAAGTTTACTTTTTTGTGCTGCTTATGGTGTATTCATACCATTTGAACTACTTTCGGTGAATAAAAAGAAAAAAGAGAAGAGAAAGGAAAACACTAACTCGGTGTCCAGAAACTGTTTATAGTTTGTGATTTTTGCCTCTATTCAAGAATATTGAGCATCCCCATCTTAGAATTTATTTATCTCAGGATATGTATAAAAAAGCAGCAGAATTTTGGGCAGAATTGCGAGTAGAGTTGTTGTCAGCGAACGCTTTTCTCGCTGATGATAAACCTACTTCTAACCAGTTGTGGAGATTATATTGGTCGGGACATCAGGTATGAATATGCTGGGTAGTTGATGCGTTGTGGTTTTAATGTTTCATTGTTGTAACCTGTTTTCCTGTTTTTACATCTTTTCAGGTTCTTATTACTTACATATCTATTCATTTTTTTCCTATTTGTATCTGTATATGTTGTTGTATTGTAGCGTTTCTTTAGGCACATGTGCATGTCAGCGAAGGTGCCTGCTACTGTAAGGCTTGCTAATAAAGCATTGGCTGAAGATAAGTGTGTGGTCATTGGCCTTCAGAGTACTGGAGAGGCTCGGACTGAGGAAGCCGTTACAAAATATGTGCGTATGTCTAGCTTTTGTGATGTGCATTCATCATCTAGTTCTATGTGATTTGTGTTGTTTAGTTTTGTCTTTTGAATTCTATATCTTTCTTCGTTTTGAATAGGGTCTGGAGCTTGATGACTTTGTTTCTGGGCCTCGAGAGCTGTTGCTGAAATTTGTGGAAGAAAATTATCCTTTGCCTGAAAAGCCTGAACCTCTCTCAGGTGTGGATTTTGTCTACCCGGATATTTTTGCTTCCCTCATTGCTGCCACAGCTAGTATTCACTTTCTACATCTGTTATAGGGGAGGATAATGTGAAAGAACTTCAACGGAAGAGGCATTCAGCATCTCCTGGTGTTTCTTTTAAAGGGAGAGTTAGGAAAGCTGCAAAGTGGAAACCTGCAAGTGATGGTGAAAGCGAAGAAGAATCTGAATGTAAGTTCCTGGAACTGTACAGTGACAGTTTGTGTAATTCTAATGAATCTTTCATATGTTTCTGTATTTGTCTTGTAGCTTTGAAAAAGATATATGTCTCCTGTTTTTGGTACTCTAGAGCTTCTTTTTCATCTTCATTGGTGTCCAACCGTTTCCATGTTTTTTATGGTTTTTATTTTGGTGCAAACATCCTTTAGAGTTCATTGGTTTGATAACTTGTTAGTTTATTTACCAAATACACCTTTGCCTTAGTCATACTTATTGATCATATGGCATGTGAACTACTGCATTAAGCTTGATTTGTTTCATGACGTTGCTGGATGCAAACTGCAGAAATGCTGCAATATTGTACACTCTTATTTCTAATATGATGTCTGATAAATGCAGCTGATACTGTTAATGAATCTACTGAATCTGATGATGAGTTTCAGATCTGTGAGATATGTAACTCGGAAGAGGTAAAAGTTTATAATTGTTTAGATGTTTTCAAAGCTTGATTTGTGTCAATATTGTACTGTACACATTGTTTGACTGCAGGAAAGAAAGAAATTACTCCAATGCTCCTGTTGCGGTCAACTGGTTCATTCTGGGTGCTTAGTCCCACCTATTACAGATGTAGTACCCAGTGATTGGTCATGTCATTCATGCAAGGAAAAAACAGAGGAATATCTTCAATCAAGACATGCATATTTAACAGAACTCTTGAAGAGGTTTTATATCGGTCAAATTCCTTGTTCCTTATTTACTTTGCTTTTATTTTGTTATTGTCGGAAATTTAGGGGTGCTGGGGTCTGTTGGTGATATATTTATTGAATTTCTATTTGTTAAATGGAATAATAATTGGTCAGTAAATTTAGGTATGAAGCAGCTTTGGACCGCAAGTCAAAAATTTTGGATATAATTCGATCTTTGGATCTTCCAAACAATCCTTTGGATGATATTATTGATCAGGTAGCTTCCGTGTGCCCTTGAATGTCTTCCCTCTCTCTTTCTTTTCTTTGTCTCCCCTTCCTTCTCCTCTTTGTATATATGTGTTTCTGATTAGATTGCTGACCAAATCAATCTGATATGTAGATATGCATTACATAAACCTCCATGTAGACATTGATAAAGTTCAGTTTCTATATTTATGCATCTGATTTGTTTTAACTTTAACCTTGTCTTTCCCTTTTATTGAAGTCTGTTTTGCTGAAAAAAACACATCAACTGGAATTTGTTTTCTTTATGTTCTTAACTATGTTTTCTACTGTCATGCTTTATCTTTTTTAACCATACATGTTATGTTACTGCAGCTTGGAGGTCCTGACAGGGTTGCAGAAATGACGGGGAGGCGAGGCATGCTTGTAAGGGCATCCAGTGGAAAAGGTGTAACTTATCAGGCACGGAACACGTGAGTTTTTGTATTTTTTATTTTCTCTCATTTATAATCTGCTTTCTGTTTCACGGTACCTGAACTCCCATTTGCTTTACTCTCTAGAAAGGAAGTCACTATGGAAATGGTTAACATGCATGAGAAGCAGCTCTTTATGGATGGTAAGAAGCTTGTTGCAATCATATCGGAAGCTGGATCTGCTGGTGTTTCTTTACAAGCAGATAGAAGGGCAGCGAATCAGGTATACCTCACCATGTGGAAGTTTTCCTGTTTGTATAGCACCGTTCCCTGAAAGTTTCTATGTATGATGCTTTCCAAATGCTTCTGCTTAGTAAGGATTGAATTTATTATCTGTAATGGATTTTTCGGATACACAAGTCCATGGAGCATTTTTCTTTTTAAGTTGTCCCTTTTTTCACTTTGACTCTTTTTATGACAGAAAAGAAGGGTTCATATAACTTTGGAACTTCCGTGGAGTGCTGACAGAGCCATACAGCAGTTTGGAAGGACTCATCGATCAAACCAAGCTTCAGCTCCTGAATATAGGTGGACCAAGCATGATCAGTTCTATGTTTTCCCATTTTTATTAAAAAACAATATAGTCCTGTTTCCACACTTGTTTTTATCTGCTGTCAATGCTATTTCACTGTTCTACAATAGCTTTGATTCATGAAATTGGGGAAAAAAACATTGTTAATTATTGAAGTTTTAATGGAGGTCTATAGCTATCTAAACTTTGATCGGTTGGTTTGGTTGATTTGTGGTTTGGGAATACAAGTGGAATGAGAGAGCTGGAGTCAGATTATTTGACATGAAGTGTTACTCAGTTATGAACAGATGAAATAAAGGTTAGAGCTAGAGCATGATAAAGGAAGTCGTTGATTGTATTTAAAAACGATTATTAAGCCGTAAACTCCTGTTTTGATAGGTTTACCTTCTTATCGTAATCATCTGATGACTCAACAGGCACTGTGATCTGTAGACTGACGGGGAATCAAGGAAATGTTTCCAGGAATAAGGATGTTGAGATGGATAAGTGGCAAGGGTCCTTCTTATCGTAATAATCTGATGACTCAAAAAGTCACTATGATCTGTAGACTGACAGGGAATCAAGGAAATGTTTCCAGGAATAAGGATGTTGAGATGGATAAGTGGCAATCTGACGTAAGCATTATCAATCATTGCATTTTGGTAGCTTTAGAGGTTGCAATAGACTGGTAGTAGGTAGAAGTATATGACTGAGGAAGGAGTTACAGAGAAAACATTTGGGGGAATTGGAACTTGTGTTGTGTGGTTGTTTGCCAGTTGAAGTGGTTTATGAGTTACAGAATGCCATGAGACAGTTGGGTCTATATCTGGTGTGATCATTAGAGCACCGATGACACATGTCAAGTTCAATGGACCCTGACCCTTGAGTAATAAGGCTGTGGCTGCTGATATACTTTAAATGAAGGGTTGAATATTTAATCCTTTATATTTGGGATAAGCACTGTTGATGCAACTGAAGTTGATTATTAATCATGGGTTTTGGAATCTTTGTTGCAATTTCTTCTTCTTGTAAAGGCATGGATATATCATCAGGGGATCATGAAATGTCTCAATCACTTCTTATATTATTACTGTTATTATTGTTACAACTATTATCGCATTTGAATTTTGTAATTGCTCTGATCACATTGTACAATATTTTCTATTGATGGCATACTATGATGTAAGATCAGATTTGGATGCTACAAAGACATCTAAGGAAAATATGTGATATTCTCAAGTGTAATTTGCAGGATAATCTTTACCAATCTTTGCGGAGAACGCCGATTTGCATCCATTGTTGCAAAGAGATTAGAGACTCTTGGAGCCTTAACGCAGGGAGACCGCAGGTATGTTGTACTCTTTTTATTTTTTGGTTGGTGTGGTGGGGTTTGTATTTGGTCTTAAACCAGTCTTCCTGTGTTGAAAGTCGATTTGTTTCTCATTTCTTGGTTGGTGCTATGCAGGGCCGGACTATCCTTGAGTGCATATAATTACGATAGTGCTTTTGGTAAAAAGGCATTGATGATGATGTATAGAGGAATAATGGAGCAGGTGTTGATGAATATGACCTTTTACATGTTTTGAACAGTAGGGAAAAAGAAAAAGGGAAAAATAACAGAAACCGGGTAATAACTATGGTTCAATTTTCAGGATGCTCTGCCAGTTGTACCTCCTGGATGTTCATCTGAAAAACCAGAAACGATTCAAGATTTTATGGAAAAGGCGAAAGCTGCTCTTGTGTCTGTTGGAATAATTAGGGACACAGTCCTTGGTAATTTCTTAGATGATATTTTTCTCTACCATGAAATGGATTAAAAACATCAAACTTTCCTATTTATTGATTATGTCATTATTTCTTTAATTTATTTTAGTAATTGATTTCTATACATATGCATGGCGCCTATTGTTTCAATTATTATTATTTCATGATTATAACAGTCTCAATCTTATGTTTGTGGTAGGTAATGGGAAAGATAATGGAAAGTTGTCGGGTCGTATAGTTGATTCAGACATGCACGACGTTGGACGTTTCCTTAATCGACTCTTGGGACTGCCACCTGATATTCAAAATAGGTCAACAATTTTTCATTTTAAAAAGGATTCAGTTGGTATTTTTAGTGCCTATTTGGCATGACTTATAGTTGAGGTAAAAGAGTTTTTTTAATCCCAAAAGCTATTTTCAAAATTTTTGGTGATGTTTGGTTGTATTTTAAGTAGAACTTTTGAGGATTAAAAAAATTATTTTTCCTCTACTAGCAAAAGCTCAAAATTTCGGCTTTTGTGAGTAGAGCTTGAAAAGTATTTTCAAAGATTTAAATTGTTTATACTACCCTTATTTAATTTAATAACATTATTTCATCTATTTCATAACACAACCTAAAAAATTTATCCGATAAAGTAATTTTATAATGTTTAATGAAAGCTCTCACTCACAACCAAACACCTAAATTTTTTTTATCAAAAGCTCTACTTATGAAAGCTCTATTAATAAAAGCTCTACTTGAATAAGCTTTATTTGAAAAGCTGTACCAAATGGACCCTTACTCAATTAATATGCTAATTTCTACCATCTCTATACAGACTGTTTGAGCTGTTCATCAGCTTATTGGATCTTCTTGTTCAGAATGCACGCATTGAAGGGAATCTTGACTCGGGGATTCTTGATATGAAAGCTAACATTATTGAACTGCAAGAAGCTCCAAAGGTTCACTTTCTTGCTAGATCTCTTGCTAGTTTTACGTATTTGATCATACTAATATTCATTTTGTTACAGACTGTTCATGTTGATAACATGTCCGGGGCTTCAACTATGCTCTTTACTTTCACTCTTGATCGTGGAATCACCTGGGAGGTACCCTTTTTTTTTTCCTTTTATTTAACTAGTATCTTATAATATTTCTGTGCAAATTTGTAAATTTTTTTTATATGTTAGTCTGCTAGTGCCATGCTTGATGAGAAGCAAAAGGATGGGCTTGGTTCAATCAATGATGGATTTTATGAATCTAAGAGAGAATGGTTAGGAAGGCGACACTTCATTTTAGCATTTGAGAGGTACTTTTATTTTTTATTAGTTTTGGATCTCATCTTACTGATTCTTTCCTTCACATGATTTCATTTGTGTTGAGGTATTTAGTGGACTCCTGGTCGACCTTTTTGTGTTAGTTATTTTTCCTTGCTTCTTATGTATTGTTCATTTTCTTAAAAGAAAATGAAAATCTTTTATTTAGTATTCTGCTGACATTTACAGCAACCAAAAAAACTGAAAGTTTATCATCATTTTAGTTTGAAATTACGTTGTATATCAGTGTTATAGAATTTCATTAACTTAAGGTTGTGGAAAATTAATTTTGTATTTTATTTTATGAATGAAATACCATTTTCTTTACTGTTTCTTCTTCAGTTATGCTTTTTTCCCCATAAGTTTTTATGCTTATGTGATGTTACTGTGTGCGTATTTCTTCTGCCTGACATGCTGTTGTAATTATGTTTATGTTAAATTGTGTTCAAGTACTGCGGCTTCTGGAATGTATAAAATTGTCCGTCCTGCTGTCGGGGAGTCACTGAGGTATGGAATTTAATAATTGTTGACCTCATCAACCTTTCTAATTAAAATTTTATGTTTACACGTTAGGATTTTTATTTCTCCAGGGAAATGCCTTGGGCAGAATTGAAAAACAAATACAGAAAATTGTCATCATTAGAGAAGGCTCGTTCTGGTTGGGAAGATGAATATGAAGTTTCATCTAAACAGGTTTGTATGAATAACAAGGAATATTTGTTTTTAAAGGTAAGAGGGAGGGCAAGCCTAAATATATTTTTAATCCCTTGCTTGCCCCACAGCTTGCACCCGCATGGCCAGATGGAAAGCTTTTAATTAAGATGCTTGAAAACCAACTCGACTATGCCCTTGGGGGCAACAAGGACATAGATATCATTTAGTTTCCTTTTGTACAAATATTTATTATTTTGTTATACAAACTGATTCAGCACTATTATATCATGGTCTTGTGGCCCATATTCTTTATTCTTATATATTCTATTTACTTGTGTGTTTTCACTCCACTTCTAATTCTATGTTATGTCTTTTGTGTAGCATTATTCAATGCAACAGTTTGTTGACATTATTATATATTACATGATCTAATGTAAACATGTTTGTATTGCACGAGCCTTCGTATATGAAAGTATATCGATGCTACTTATAACAGTCCGGTGCATGTAAGTGTCAAAAAGGTCCTTGACACATGGGTCAGTCTTTATTTTTGTTCTAAGATGGCTGGGAATCTGTAACTTTCAGAGGGTTCATTGTTTTTTCTTTTTTATTTGCTGATTTCATAGTTGGTTATAGTTAATTCTCTGTCATAAAAAGGAATGGTTTGTCTATCCAATGGGTTTGACTATGTAATTACATGTGTATGATGGGTGTGACTGGGTGGTTTATTGGAACAACCTGCAAAGCCAGAACCATGTAGAATTTTGCATTCACACATTTTCCATTCCCTCTTCTTTCTATACTATGGCCTGCTTGACGTTTTGGATCCTTTTCTAGAATTGTTAATGTTAGTGGTTCTGATGTGGTGGGATATCATGAATTCATCAGAATATGATAATTCCCATTTATGAATCTAGGAACACTAGAAGAATATACAAAAAAAAGTTGTATAATATATTAAGCAAGCAGCTGACTCAACATAACTTTTGCCCACATCTTACTGTTTCCTTTTCTTGCAGTGTATGCATGGCCCCAAATGTAAGCTTGGCAACTACTGTACAGTTGGCAGAAGAATACAGGAAGTAAATGTTTTGGGTGGCCTCATTCTTCCTGTTTGGGGCACTATAGAGAAGGCCCTTTCTAAGCAGGTAACATGGCTACCCTACTTCTGTAGTAATTTTCCATTATTCCCTTATTGGCACGTCAAAAATGTTCATCAATCGGATTTCCGCATTTTTCCACTCTATGGATTATAGAATTTTACGCTATTCCTGCAACATGACTCTGGATCGTTAAAATATGGTGTATACATTATGCTGCTAACTTTTACTTCTCATCCAAAAGATTGTTTTACTGATTGTTTCTGGGGGAGTTTCTGGGTTAAATATCATTTAGGGTGCCTGGGGTTAGATTGTTCTACAATTGTTAAAATGATATTGCACCATACTTTTCCTCTAAAAGTGAAATGGTTTCAATATTGTTGTAACCTCAACTGAATTGTACAGGCTCGCCGAAGCCATAAACGGCTCCGGGTTGTCCGTCTAGAAACGACCACTGATAATAAGCGAATCGTTGGGCTTTTTGTCCCAAATGCAGCAGTTGAGGCAGTACTACAAGGTCCCTCTCTCTACCTCTCACACAGAATATTATCTGATTTGGAATTTACTTTGGTTAAATAATTGTTTATTTTTTTAAAAGCTCATTTAAAACATTGGTCGCAGATTTGGCATGGGTTCAAGATATTGACGACTGAGATGCAGCATTTCGATTTCTGCACATGACAGCTATGTGAGAGCCGGAAATTTAAGAAACCGGCACAAACCTTGCCCTTTGTAACTTATTTTCACCATGGAAGGGGAATTGTGCAGTCTCATTCACTTTTGATTTTTTTTTTTTTTGGATGTTCCATTTTTTGGCATATAATTTTGTAAATTACTGAGAGTCATGAAAGCCAATGACAAACGATAGGTTACCCGTCTTGAGTTCATGAACTTATATATGTACCAGTCTCCAACAAATTATTATTCCTGAGTTCTAGCTGAAATACAAAAGTCCTTTAAAAAAAAAAAAAAAACTTAATTGTCTCAAAAACTCAAATCAACATTTTGCCAAAGCAGAAAGGCAAAAGATGTCAAGACTTAAACAAGAAAGCCACTGTTTAAGATTTTATTTTTACATGAAACTCAAAACAATATGCATAACTAGAACATCAGCAACCAAACACGCTGGCAAACCATTCACGTTATTCGATCTATTAAACCACAAAAACATTCAAGCTCATATCAGCAAACAAATGGCTTATCGACATGATCATCATGGCAATAAAGGCCAGGTTGTTGAGCGAATCCCTGCTTCTTCAACTTGTTCCTAGCGTAGAGAACAAGCTCCCGGTTGGTCACTGCACCATCTGATTCAGCAATGATGGTCTGAATTGCATTGCTGAGAGCTCCGTAAGCTTCACTAGCCTTCCCAGAAGGGCTGGCATCAGCAGAAGTTTGGTTTGTCTGACATCCACTAACCAGAATCCCACCATCGGGAAGTGAGCGCTTGCTTCCTCCAGCATAAACATCCTTCTTGCTACCCACTTCAGTCTCCATGGCAGGTTTCGCATAGCTCTCATCGCTTTCTTCCAGCTTATGCTTTAGAAATTCTTGAGCAAGACTCCCAACCATGCCCAAAAACCCACCACCACCCCCACTTTCACCATCCCCCTGCTTAAGTTTGTTAAGAAGGACCTTCATGAACTTCTTCACTTTTGGGGTTGCATCTTCCCCAAACATATCAAAAAGGGTCGGCCTTATCTTCCCAACATCAATATCATCTTTACCAGTTTTCTGCTTGAGTATTTCAATAAGTGTTGAGAGGGGTAAGGACTTATTCTTAAGATACCCTCCCTCACCAAATTCTGCTTCAACTTCTCTATCTTCAACATCTTCCTCGTCCCTATTGTGGTGATGGCGCAGCCGAGAAGGAACGTGAATTCCACGAGATTCAATTGCATTTTCCACTTTCTTGTGCAAGAAGCTTTTGAAGCTAAAACCAGAACCAGATTCTTCATCTTCATTACGCCTTGTGCTCTCCCCAATCTGCTCCTTAGCCTCATCGATGAGGCCTCCACTATGGCAAGAATCAGATACAATTGTTAACTCACAACCTGCTGGGACTTGGTCCACAAACTCCCTGAAATCATCATCTGTGCACAAAGTGGTTCCCTTTCATAGTTAGAATCTATCATCTCTTGTTGAATCATCAAATGAAATAATTTATCATCCAACCCAAGAGAGAAGCCTCTTGTATGTCAGGGGTCAGCCAACCACCCTCAAAAATTTTTTTTTTCTAACCGTTAGTACTAAGTAAATAATAAAAATATCCCTAAATTTATAAATTAAACCCTTAAAAATTGCAAAATCCCCCCTCTCAAGAAATCTCTGAACATGTCCCTATAATTTAAAAAGATGTCCTTATTAGAAACCAGAGAACTTTGAATAGTCAGCATAAGAGAGAAAGAGAGATAGAACATGATCAAAACGTGAAGATAAACAAGAAAATAAAAATAAAGAATTTGATTGACAAAATAACATACTGAGAAGGTAGTGTGGATCATTCCTTAAACCACAAATGCTCTCAAAATTGTTTCTATCCATCCTATATCTCGATAGATAATTCATAATCTTTTCGCTGTAAATAATCCTATGCATCAAAAACATCAATCACAATTGAAACTAATCGCTACCGGTAACTCAATATCTAAATTCTAACATCAATATCCAGCAAATCAAGTAAAATTAGCAGCATGGCTCAGGCTCCGGCTCAGGCCCAGTTCTAAAACAAAATCTACACAAAGATCTAAAAGCAAAAAAAATCTATCATTTTAAAGAAAATAGAGAATTGGAAGTGACTGACCAGTAATAAGATTCATGTCACAAGGGACAATGCACTCATCATAACCAGTATCGTCATCCTCTCCAGTCTCAGCAGGAAGCCTGGTCCCATGTCCACTGTAGTGAACAAACAGAACATCCCCTCGCTCAGCTGATCGCACCAAATTGCTCAAAACCCTCCTAATATTTTTCCCAGTTGGTTGAGTGTACCGATCATCCGTATCAATTAACACCGTTATGTTATCCTCAGAGAATCCGTAACGATCCACCAAACATTTATACATTCTTTTAACGTCGTTAATACAACCCTTCAATTCTGCTTTTGTTCCTGGGTAATTTATGCCTATTAACACTGCTTTTTTCGTCATTTTTTCAGTGATTCTCTCCGAAGGATTTCTTTCAGATCTCAATGTTGATCAATTTTTAATGGTCGTTGAAAATATGGAGTTATTATTAATAGGGGTTGGTTGACGATGACTACCTCAATTATTATTATTATTATTATTTTTTTTTATTTTTATTTTTTGGAGAGAAAACTACCTCATTTTTTAGACAGCCTTTTATATCTTTAATGCAAAATCATGTGATTTATTTTTTTAATATTTACATTACTAGTGCACTGACTGACTAAGTTTTTTAAAGTGAGCATCTTCAGACAAATAAATTAGAATAATGTAAATTCGATATCTGTGAGAAACTAACGTTAACCGAAAACGTAACTATTTTTTTTAACTGTTACAACCCTGATATATATATATATATATATATATATTCAAAGTGAGATCATGAATTCTATACCACCAAATTATTCTCTTTGGAGACCCTGAGATATATATACTACCATTTTATCAACAAATATTAATTTACTTAGTTAAAACATCTCTATTCCATAAAATTTGATAAACTTATCTTATTTCTCGTGCTTTTGTGGTAGCATAGCCTCCGTGAGGGGAAGCGATAGGCATAACTTTTGAGACCTAACAATCCTTGATTGGCTTACAATCTAAAAGTTTATTAAATTTAATTATACTCTAATTAGTTATTTTCTTATTTAGGGATATATATATATATATATATATATATTTATATTCCACATTCTATGAAAAAAGGGAAGGAAAAAAAAAAAAAAAGCTCCAAGATCACTCTTCTCCTAGGATGGCAAAATCCGAATGAGAACTCATATGCGAATATATCCCGACCGAATAGATGTCTTAGGCATATCACAAGCTAAGCCAATTTCTAGTGAAAACAGTAGTGAGATAGCTTAATAAACCTCGCAAACACCGGCTAAATAAGTAGGGAAGAATGCTAACTAATGGGATTCTCTGTCGATATAAGGCATTCACGAAAGTCGCTGATGAAGAGAAGCTTTATTAAAAAAGGGTTTTTGGATAGTCGAAAATGGTCCGAAATTATAATTCGGATAACTTACTATCATTATATATATGATAAACAGTATATCTAGATTCAGATTCATATGAAATCAAATTTGGATTCGCATCTATATTTTATCATATTTTTAGTTTTTTATTTACATATTTTTTATTAAAAAAATCAAATATGAATATCCGGATTCACTTACATAATTAAACATTTGAATCCATGTTTAGACCAGAATTTTTCTAAATGAATAATCCATTTTTTTACGAATTCTGACAAAATCTAATTTTTTCTGCATCAATACGGAGCTACAATTTCAAAATGATACAACCAAAAATTTAATAATGTCGAACTCGAAACGCCTAGCAAGGTGTGAACATAAGATGAAAACAGTTTACAAATATGACATTTGATATCTTTGTATTTATTAAGTAATAAATTGATTTTGAAGATTTTGGGGTTTCCCTAAAGATATCGGTTTCATCACTTCATGGCTGATATTTAAGAATTTAAATCTAATAATGTAGAATTAAACTATGCCAGCGAATCCACTCATTATTCTTTAATAACAATACATGTTTAAAATTTAATTACAAATACATTATTATCCAACACATATTTTAATAAAATTATTTACTATTAAACTATCAATCAATAATATAAATTTATAATAAATAAAAGTATACCATATTTTTTTAACACTCATTAAAAACCTTTCTCCCACCTTCAAATCTTAAAGATTTAGTACAAACCTGTTGAACAGCAACTCCAATAATTGCATTTTGTTAGCGATAAATACACAAGATGGATTTTGATGATGTAATATTGGAAGACTCCGATGCATGTTTGTGGACATTACAAAAATATATCGAAATAAAATGATGTGAAAACTAGCACATATTGAAGAAAATCTTGTATGGTCTTAGTTTATAACTTTATTTGTAAAGTGAGTTATTAAATTAAGTCTCTAAGCTCATAGGACACATGCACATTCATTTAGATACATTAGGATCATGTGCAAAATATTTTTAATCTTCAGATCATGTATTTTGGCACTGAGACAGGCATACATGTGTCTCTATTCTATTCTGAGCAGCTTTGCATCGCCTCTGGAACCGGATACTTCATACCGGTGTCTCATACCTGTTTATCTAGGGTTTTCATAGTTATTGGAACCGGCGTAGAGCATGCCGATCCTCATATCGGTCCTCATTCATATCTCTAAATGTTATTAGAAACCAGCACGTACCATACCGGTCTTCATACTGGTAAGCACACCGGCATACCGACCAGTAATCTGGTATAGCGCTTGGATCTTCAATGGTAATATAGCCGTTATGCTTTGGCAGAGTGGCATACTGGCCATTTTAAACCAGCATACCAGTCTCAGACAGAACAGTTGTGGCAGTTTACACTTTCACTATATATTGAGCCTCAAATTCATTTTTTCCTAAATCTTAAACATTCATACAAATTCTTCTAAGGTAAAAACAGAGAGTTTACAAAACATTCATCATCATACACTCTCATACTCAAGCTCACACACTACACCTTCATAACATTTGTAGTGAGCTTAGAACACTTGGATTAGCAACTCACATCTTCAATCTTTTTATCTTTTGTGAATATCCAAGTGAATTGTAAAATCTCCATATTCAAACATTTGAGGTTTTAAAATCTATTTGTGAGTGGGTATATTCAAAAAGGTGGATTGTAAAGGTTTGTGAGAGGAACAAAACTAATTGTAAAGGTTTTAAGATTTAACCTAGGAATAAAACTCATGTGTAATATTTGAAGTGAACCTTAGGGACGAAACTCTTGGTTGCAGAGGAGCTACGAAAATTCGGTATAAGTTGTGGATTCAACTTAGTGAAAATCTTCAAGCGCGACTTGAGGGAGTGAACGTAGGTATTGTTGGCCGAACCACTGTAAATCACCGATGTTAATTTCTCTAACTCTATCTCTTTATTTTATCGTAAGCTTAATATTATATTTCCATATTATTTAGCATAGCTCTGTATTTGTGAAATTAATTGATAAGCTTAATTGGTAAAGTTACTAATTTAATAACGTAAAATCGGCAAAAAATTTTATTCCTACAATATTAAGATTTTACTCAATTCACCCCAATTATGTATATGATATGAAATCTGTTTATTATGCTCTTATAAAAAATTTAACATTTTGCCAATTCAACCTCTCTTTGAGGTTGACTACAATCCATTTGAACATATATATACAGGTAAACGGCGGCTTTGAACTGTGAAAATTTTGATGAATTAGCTAAAGTCTTGAAGGGCTACAGCATTTATAGTACAAACCCATAACTTTATATTTTTTCATACATCTGATGAAGACCTAACTGTGTACTTTGAAGATACTTTTTCTACCCGTAAGACTCGAGATAAAAATCTACATTAAAAATTTTAACATAAAGAAAAAAACGACACTGAAAATAAATGTTAAAATCTGATCAAGGAAAATTTGGACGCTAAAGAATAATCAGTTGATCCAATAATAATCAATCTAATTTACAATAAAAAAATAAAAAATGAAAACTCAGGGAGAGCTAGCTTGGTTGCCGGAAATTAAGTAAAGAGAGAAAAGAAGCACTCACTATATATGCTGATCATGCAAACAAGTAAAAATTATCCATGAGACGCACCCAGCTAAGCCTTGTTTTATATATATATATATAATATATATATATATATATATATATATATATATATATATATATATATATATTTTTTTTTTTGAAATCGTGGGAAACCCCGCCACCAAATCACCCATTATGGGCCGCGGCGCAGGTAAAACCCCCGGCTGCCCCAGGCTCTTACAAGAAGTTGCACCCCCTCAAGGTGAGTTTCTGGACCCTTCACCACCAAGCCACACCCCTTTAGGCATATATATATATATATATATATATATATTTCAAGCAACATGCATGCAATACCGTCATATATATAAATTATGTATGCATGCTTTATTATGGTACTGATGAGTCATTTAAATAAATAAAAAAAAAAATGTCACAAATTAACAATTGTATTTCATAACATTAATGATTAATTTGTTACATTCACAAGGCAGCTATGATAAGGAAGAAGAATTCTTCAAGCTTTGCAGCAGACAAAACGGCCAAGTCCTTTAGGAGCATGAGGATGAGCATGATCATCATCATCATCAGAATTAATCTCAACTGATTTGTGCTTCTTCTTCTTCTTCAATTGATCCTTATTAATAGGCACAGTGATAGTAAGTACTCCGTCACGCATTGAAGCCTTAATCTCATCAACCTTAGCATTTTCAGGCAACCGAAACTGCCTCATCAACTTCCCACCACGTGCCCTCTCCCGGCAATGCCACTTGTTGCTGCCGCCGCCGCCGCCTTTCTCCTCCTCTTTCCTCTCTGCACTTATGTGCAGTATCCTACTTTCATCATGAACTAATTCAACCTTCACATCCTCTTTTGTAACCCCTGGAATATCTATTTCGAATATGTGCGCATCCGGGGTCTCCTTCCAGTCCATGTCCATCTCATCGGACAAGCCGACTCCATATTGTTGATTCAAAAGAGAAGCAAGGAGAGACATTTTCTTTTGATGTGTTTTTAAACAGACGGAGCTTTTTAATTAATTTCTGTTTGTTTTCTAATATTGTTTCTAATTAAATTGATGATAATTGGTTGTCTTTATATAGATATATTTGACGAATGGTGAGTTCTTGAAATTTCTGGAACTTGGACATGTTTATGTAGTTCTTGTTCTACAGATTTTCTAAAGTCTAATTCTATTCTTTCTTTTTTTATTTTCCAGGTAAATAATTAAGTCAATTGTTAGTGAAGTCTCTAGGAGAACCTGGACAATTTTGGAAGTCTGTGGAACAAACATGATGGGGAATATTTTCGAAAGCGACTTTTCTTGTGTATGAGTTATAAAACACAACATTTAATTAACAATCAATTATTAGATTGAAAATGAAAAACCTTGGAAAGAATATCCAATTAACCAAATATTTGCTTGTTGAAACTAAAACAACAACCCAAGTCCATACGAAATATCACACAATCAATTCTATCATAAAATTCTCCGTTAATGCCGAATTTATAACTCAATCAAAAAAATTTGATTAAGATTCGAGAAGATTTTTTCTTACGGATCACAAATTTTTATATACAAAATCTCACATTATTCAATTTAAAATTTAGAACGATTTTCATTTTGATTTAAAATTGTCATGGGATTCTCAACGATATTTTGTAATGAATTCATAATTATGGATGACAATTTTACCCGCAAACTCGTAAACCCGCAAAAATCCGCCCGTAATGGGTATGATTTGGTAAATATATTAGTGGGTGCGGTGCAGGTTTGGTAATTTAAAGAAGAACCCGCTGCGGGTGCGGTGCGGGTTTGGTATTTAAGAAAAAAATACGGGTATCCGCTGCGGGTATCCGCATACCCGCAATATTATTTTTTTTAATTAATATTTTTAGGACAATATAAAAAAAAACATTCATATAAAAACAACTAACAAAACTTAAACCTAAAACACTACTCCACAGTTCCACACTCCCACTTAGCCGCAGCCCGCAACCTGCCCAACTAAAGTTTTTTTGCATGACTATTATTGTTTTTTTTAATCACACTTGTTAATAAAATTATAATACAAAAATTTGGATTAAGTTCACATGATCAGAAACGGGAGAGGAGCAAAATAAGCTAGTGTTTGCTGCAACTTCAGTAGCTTTCCTGCTTCTTCATTACACTTACACCACTTGAGTCTTGTAAGCATCACTTTCATTACACTTAGCATAAAAAATATGACCAAGGGTTGGTGATTACTTTTTAGCTTATTGTCGATTGAGTTGGCTAACTTAGATCATTATAATTATGAATGGAAGAACTCGTTTTAATTATGTTTCTATGAAAAAATAAACATATGGTATTGAGTCTTTCATACATTATGTTATCTATGTACTGTATATACATACATTGCATGTTGTATATGTCAAATGAAAAACAAATGTGAAAACTACAGCTAGCAATTAAAAATAAATTATTTAATTATAAAATTATATTATTAAGAACACAAAGTAATTCAATATTTTAACAACCCGCAAAAAATTCGTTAGGTACCAATGCGAGTTTGGTAATTTATTTTTATATGCGGTGCTGGTTTGGTAATGAAAATTAAAACCCGCAACGGGTATGATGCGGGTTTGGTAATTTATTTACATATGCGGGTGCGGGTTTGGTAATGAAAAACCCGCACCATACCCTACTCTCTGCCATCCCTATTCATAATTATGAAGGGAGCGGAGGCAAAACCTTATACCATCCTTGCTAATGACTTTAAACTTAATCAATTTTATAAGTGATTAATAACCAATCACTATTGGAGTGATCCCATTTCACTGAAAACCGCCAATTAATTTTCCACTTTAGTATTTAATTTTTGATTGATTAATCGTCAATTTTCGATTTTTGGCTGATTTGAACAAATACTCATCATCTTTTTCTTATTTTTCATTGGAGTTTTTAGTGATCTCTCAACTTTATGATTGTCTAACTTTTTCCCATGATAAATGAGTGATTTTTAAAGGATATTGAGAAATAAGTTTTAAGATTATTTTTTTTTCATTTTCAATCATGTAAAATGTTAGTTTTATTATTCTCGATAATTTTCGATTAATTTTCTAATATTTTCGATTGATTATAAGTAGTTATTGATGCCGATTTCTGACTAAACTGCTTAGTTTGAAACTAGAAACAGTAGCATTTTTTCCTTAAAATATAAATAAAAAAAACCCATCGGTGTGATTTTCGATAAGTGTGAATTTAATGTATTTCATTTTAATTCGTAGGGGTGGGTCTCTTGGTAGAATTAGGATACATAATTAGTAATAAAAAATGCTATACATACATAAACTCTTACTTATAATTTTTACATCTCTCTCATTGTAACTACAGTGATTACTGTAGCATCACTGTAACTACAGTGAGGGATGTAAAAATTATAAGTAAAAATTTATATATATATATATATATATATCATTGCTCATTGATAAGTGAACTGCACGTAAAGCCCTCATAATATAAGTGGCCAGCACTAAATCATGATACCATTGGATCTTTACACATGAGGAAGAAAAACAACATGACTCAAAATTAAGAGTGGAAATGGGTCGATCCGGACAAAGGCTTTGATAAGTTCGGTCCCAGCTCGGTAAGTATTTTTTTGGTCCGATCCGGGAAAAATTCGGACCAGACGTTTGATGGGTCGGACTGGACGTTTGTCGGGTCGGGCCGGACCGGCCCGATTCGGGCCCATGGTTTTATCTGGCCCGGTGTTTATTAAAAAAAAATTATATAAATATTATTTTATTATATAAATTTATTATAAATATAAATATAAATATAAATAATATTTTCTTAAGCTCAGCTCGGCCCGGACTTTTTTGTCATCCTTGCTCAAAATATGTTCCTCTGTCTGTACTTATATGTCGTGGATAGTAATACAAAAATTTTATGGTTTGTGTTATGAAATTTTTCCATCAATGTTAGACTATTGTAGAACAATTAGTAAGGGAGGAAGATTTAGTTGAAAGTAGCGCCGTAAATAAATTGAATTATTCATGAATAACTCGAATCGACTTGTATTTGGTTTAGTTCGAAATCATTTCGTTTAATAAATAAATTACTCAAACTCAAAAATAATAATTCGATTATTAAATGAGACTGACTTGTAAAAGCTCTACTCGGCTCATTTTTTTATTAGCGAACACAATTCAAAATAGACTCTACTCGATATATGTGTGTGATTGTGTGTGTCATAAACATTTGAATTTGTAGGAAATTATTTAAAATTTGATTAAGTAAATAAAAAATAAATTAAAAAATAAAGTTTTTAAATTAATTGAGCTAAGCCGAGATGAATTATTTAGTAATCGAATTTGAGTCGGGCACAAACCTAATATTTTATTAACGGTTGTAGACGCTGGTTTTCGCCCGAGGTCCACAATTGAGATTTCGTGAAAGGGGGCACTGGCGATCCTGCAAAACAAAGATGTAGAGTGAACAGGAGTACTGCCCACCGGTGTGGTGAGTGCCGGGGACACTCCGACGCTCAAGTCAGTGAAGGAACTGAGGAAGTAGTAGGAGGAAGGTCAAAGTAAGATATTACATTGAGCTTCGTAGGGTTCCGTGAGGGCGGTAGATAGCAGGTATGATGACCTTTGTGAAAGTCCCAAAGCTGTGAGTAGGAGAGCTAGAAGTTGAATCCCTCATCCTCTTGGAGCCGTATTCCTTATATATTCATGCTATAGTAACGTGTGCATTTATTGTCTTTTGATTAATCGTCTGTTGGATCATAGTAACAGTCGACTTCATGAGGAGCTATAACTACGTTGTAGGCTGAAACAGATGGGTCGTGAATAGCATTTATGAGCCTGGGCGTTATGTGAGGGTGAGCCCTAGGCATGGCAAAAAGACCCGGACCCGGCCCGGGTCCGCATGGACCCGGACGACCCGGGTCCGGGTAGACCCGGATCCGCAAAAAAAAATTGCGGATCCGGGTGCAAATTCCGAAGACCCGCAGTGTACCGGGTCCGGTTCCGGGTCCGGTTGATTCCGGACCCGGGTACCCGGGACCCGGTACATTAAAAAAAAAAAACAAAAAAACAAAACATATGACTTGCATACTGTACTGGTTTATTTTTAAAAAATAAAGGACTATATATAATTGTATAATTGGTTTAAACGACAGAGACTAAATGAATATTTACACCAATTTTAAGTATCTTTTAAAATAAAGGACTGTTTATATAATTATATAAATGTTTTAAATGATAGAGACTAAATCAACATTTATTTATACCATATATAAAAAATCATATAGAATTTTTAAATATATATGAGTATATATAGAGATAGTGTCGACAGTATATAAGTCATTAACTACTGTTTTATTGTGCTTTATACACCAAAAATAAAAAAAAAAAAATAGAAAAAAAAATAAGTTGCGGTACCCGGGTCCGATTCCGGGTATACCCGGGTCCATCCCGGGTAGACCCGGGTCCGGACCCGGAAGCGTTTTTCCGGGTCCACTGCCGGACCCGGGTCCATCAAAAACATTGCGGATCCGGATCCGGGTCCATACGGACCCGGGTCCGGATCCGGAAATTGCCATCCCTAGTGAGCCCTGATTATGCTCTGAGCACATGGTATCTCATTGGGCCTGGACTTGTGAATCTCTGGACCTCTATACACTTTAAGCATTGGGGCTTCCTTTCGAGGTAG
This sequence comes from Zanthoxylum bungeanum, assembly GCA_019454045.1. NCBI lineage: Eukaryota > Viridiplantae > Streptophyta > Magnoliopsida > Sapindales > Rutaceae > Zanthoxylum > Zanthoxylum bungeanum. The sequence continues at coordinate 26,441 of SKCR01049998.1, forward strand.
TAGTTTGGGCTTTAGAGTAAAAGGACAAAATTACCCCTGGACCAAATTTGGCCCAAACAGTTTGTCTCATACTCTCTAAGTCAATGAGTCATTGGCTTGGAGAGTACTTGACGCATGTGTCGCCTGGGACGATGCCATATTATGTTGGTGTATTCGAGCGTTTGATGCTGCCTACTGATTGAACCAAACGAATGTCAAGTTATGAGCTTGACTCTACAAGAGCCATTGTGGAAGTACCTAATCGATTGAACCAGATGAAGGTCAAGATATAAGCCATACAACATGTATATTCCATGTCTACAACTTGACTCGACATGAGTCAATGGGGGATCTCCCCGGTCGACTGGACTTGATGAGTCCAGGAAGATATACGTCATACGACATGTGTATCCCATGTCTACTACTTGACTAGACATGAGTCCATGGGGAATGTCCCCGGTTGACTGATCTAGATGAAGATTCAAGATATAATTCATACGACATGTGTAAACCATGTCTACAATTTGACTCGACATGAGTCAATGGGGGATGTCCCCGGTCGACTGATCTAGATGAAGATTCAGGATATAATTCATACGACATGTGTAAACCATGTCTATAATTTGACTCGACATGAGTCAATGTGGGATGTCCCAGTCGACTGGACTTGATGAGTCCATGAAGATATAAGTCATACGACATGTGTATTCCGTGTCTACTACTTGACTCGACATGAGTCCATGGGGGATGTCCCTGGTCGACTGATCTAGATGAAGATTCAGGATATAATTCATACGACATGTGTAAACCATGTCTACAATTTGACTCGACATGAGTCAATGAGGGATGTCCCCGGTCGACTGGACTTGATGAGTCCAGGAAGATATAAGTCATACGACATGTGTATTCCATGTCTACTACTTGACTCGACATGAGTCTATGGGGGATGTCTCCGGTCGACTGATCTATATGAAGATTCATGATATAATTCATACGACATGTGTAAACCATATCTACAATTTGACTCGACATGAGTCAATAAGGGATGTCCCCGGTCGACTGGACTTGATGAGTCCAGGAAGATATAAGTCATACGACATGTGTATTCCATGTCTACTACTTGACTCGACATGAGTCCATGGGGAATGTCCCCGGTCGACTGAACCAGATGAAGGTCGGGACAATCTCCATGGATCAGGGGAGTCTTCAAAATTTTCTAAGACCAGATGAAGGTCATATGTTGACTCTACATGAGCCAATAGAGATGTTCCTAGTCGACTGAATCATGTGAAGGTTCAGGATACACTCCAGGAATAATCCAGGTCTTCAATCTTTGTCATATGGCATTGCTTGCAAATCTCAAAACCACAATCAAGGTAAGTATATAAGGAGAATATTGATACCTATCGTCTGGAGGATTTGTCGAGTGACTAATCAATTGCTCTTCAATATAAAAGGCATACCATGTTTGACTGAAACAATGAGGGATTTTTACGTGCCTGTTGTGAAGTCTACACCAGAGTTTATACTCTACATGACCCAATGAAGGTCCAAGAAAGTATACACACTTCATATATGATGAAGATCCACGGGGGTCTTCATTCTTCATTCTACATGATCTAATATGAATCAATGGAGATCTCTTCTCAACTAGACCTGAAGAAGGTCTAGGAGGGTCTTTCCTTCTTATACTACTAGAGCTGAAAAAAGGTCCATGAGACTACGGCAGAATGAAATTGGTGAATATCAATCAAGGTCACCACTCTACACTATTAAGCCTGATGAAGGTATAAGAGATGATTTACTCTACTTGAACTGGCGGGGTTCTTAGAGAGTTACTAGACATGATGAAGTTCCATGTGAGTCTTCCCTTCTCATTCTACTCGTCCTGATGTAGGTCCGTGAGGTCTTCATTCCTCATTTTTTTGATGAAGGTCGGTCGACTGGGCCCGATGGAGATCCTTTCATATGGAGGCTTTGTCGAATGGACTCGTTATCGGATGGGCTTGATGTTGTCCATGGAAGTGTATGAAACTTATGGTTTTTGAAGATTCACTAGCTCCATTCGACAAGTTGTGAGTTGACGTCCATTTACTATTTTATATATTTAATTCTCTTATCTCTATCGTATCAAATGTGATCCTTTGGCCACACATTATACTGCAAATTTTGTTGAGTGGGCCATATGGTGACATTTTATAACCATGGGTGTTTTGTCTACTGGAGTCGGTCGGTTGTGTCGAAGTCCATGCAGTCACCCAAAGCTCAATATAATGCCACGTCCAGCCTCATGCGTAAAGTAGAGTATAATAAGACCAAATACAGGTATAAATATTCTTGAAGAATATAATTTCATGGTACTATAAGGCCCATGCTTGCTTGAAGCCATTATCACCGTCTATGCTAATGGGCCGACACTTAAAAGCCTATAGAATGTTGATTCCTCAATTTTCATGGAGAGTATTCAAGATAATAAGAACTGCTGAAATGCCTGTCAGATATGAGCAGAGAAGCCCCGAAGCGATCCTTTCAAAACATGTGGTGCTTCGTAACAGAAAGGAGGCAGCATTGGATACTCATTGCAAAGAAAATGGGATTGCGAGTTTGGTTCATAATTTGCCAACATGCTCCTGCAGCAACTAGCCCTTAAGTCAGCCAATCGCCCAAAGCTTGGGTCCATAACACGACCAACCCTCACAACCTTCAGTCAATCCTAAAAGCCCATGAGAAACCCAATCATGATTCGGAGACCAATTGAGGACCTACAGGAGGCATCCAGAGCAACAGAAGATTTGCTCGACAACCATCGTTCTCCAGCCCACAAACGATCCAAAAACATGTGGCCACTGAACAAACCAAATAGCCTAAATCCAGCCAACTTTAGTTACTTTAGCCCATAAGCAAACATTGCAACTCAAACAGTAACCACTAGCTCACGTTTCAGCCGACAACACATGTCACGAGTCGATTCGACTCACGAGAAGCTCAACTCAAATGTATTCGGCCGGGACGTAGAAGGAGCAAAACCAGAAGCAGTAAGGGAGACATTAGGAACCCCGAGACTGCGATATCTTTTCCTCTGGTCATTATTATTACTACTTTTTTTTTTTAAAATGTATCAATTGAAACTGTTTCTGTATCCTTGAGACATAATTTTTTTTTTTTTGAATGTAATGGTGGTATGAACTTTGGCTTTCGACTGTCTCCCGTAGAACCAAACAATGCCTATCAACTGTTCGAGAGAATGTCGTAAAGCCAATAATATCTGGAAATAAATCTGACTCTTCAATTGTCATGCTATTGCTCTGCATCTTCCTGTACCGCCACTGTAGAGTCGAATTCAAATTTTCGTACGGAGTCCGAATTGGTTTGGGCCTGCTTCTGTGCAAGTTGTGGACTGTCGAGTGGACTGGCATTCGACAGCCCTGCAGCTAGCTCGTGGAATGAAGTGTGGGTTCTGGTTCGCCGAGAGCAGGAAGATGAGGTTATTGGCCTGTGCTTGGGTCTTTTAGTGCTTGTGTTTTTCTTTCGATGTGGGAGAGCTTTTGGTTGCTTGATGGTTTGTGCCTTTCTTGCACCAATCGATGTGGGACTCGATGGTTTTTGGGAGCTGGTTTATTCCTCTGATGGGCTTTATGCTCCCATAGGATGCTTCCTAGCCTTCTTGGTTTGTTAATTTGTTGGGTGTTTGTATGTGGGCTGTTCTTATTGGGCTGGCTCTTTGCTTCTGCCTTCTACTTCGGTTGGACGTCTTTATTTTGGTGAAATCTGGGTGGTTCGACAATACATTTTTCTGATTCAATCCAACAAGTCTAGTGACTCAACTGAATGATGATCCCGGTTGGTATTTAATTACCGTGTGGTTCCCAGTCTGCTCTTTTCAGATTTTGGGTAGCTTGTTTACAATAAGCTATGTGGGTTTGGATTTTGACTGTTGTGCTGCGTGTGGGCCTGTGTCGCATGCTCATTGTGTCGAATCGGCTGGAAGATATTCACGTATTGGATTTTCACATGTCAGGTGGATTATATTTCTGTTGTCGCATGCTCATGTGACTGACTTGTACGATCTAATATTGTCATTAGGTATGAGCAGTTGGCTCTTTGCAAGCTTGTTAGGGCATGCATGGTTCAACCTTTTGGTCCAAATCATGATGGCGGCACCGTTGTAGCACCGTGCCTCCTTGCAGTTTTTGATTTTACAGCGCAGCAGTGTAGCAGTTTCGACCAACTGAGGTCGACTCCCATGGTTGCCATGATGGCACAGCACTAAATCATCATTTATTGCTATTATTTTGAGTATATGGCAGTTAGTGGAGTTTTTATAGGATTGTCTTTTTGCTCTAGTTTGGTTTGATGTAGACTTACTACATTGCGCATGGCGGTGGGCTCGGGCATTGCTCATGTCCCATGCTTGAAGACGATGAATTAGCGTGTGTGGGCTCCATGTTTGCCTGCTTCTTTTGGCATCAAGTTTTTAGCTTTTAATATGGCTTATGGGCTGGCAGATGAGTATGGTGTTTGCATCTTGGGAGCTTGAGTTTTTTTTTTTTGTTTTTTAGACGTGCTTCATCCTTTTTGTGGGCAGTGATGTGGAGCCCATGTGAAGTGGAACTAATTGGCTGTTTGGACAGTTTTTGCACATGATATGGTGCATTTAGTTTGGATGTTAATGCTTGGCGATTGTATATGGATTTCACGTGTGGTTTTCCAGTAGCTTATGCATAGCTTATAGGTTACGGTGGTTGTGAATGCTCCTTTCATGATCAACGAACGTAGACTGGACACACCTCCATGGACACAACTCCATGCACATGTAAATTTCTGTTGCATGTTTCATTCATATTTTCTTTCTTGTGTAGGATGCCAATTAGCTCAGGCAGCGTGCCACTATACCTTACGTAGGTACATAAGAGTTACAGCCGACTGAACCTGATGAAGGTCCAAGAAAGTCTTCACTCCTCCATACCATATGAAGGTATACGGGGAGTCTACAGTCAACTAGGCCTGACCCACGAGACAACGGTCGAATGACCGGATAAAGACCCATTTGGGAATTCACTCACTCCGTTAGATAAAGGTTTCTGAGAGTCTACAAGACCAATATAAAGGTCTGGACCTGTTGAAAATTCATGAGTATGGTCGAATGGACTCGATGAAAGTCCATCATGGTCCCCACTCCTCACTCCATATTAGAGGTCGACTTGACCCGATTAAGACTTATGATATTCTTCTTTCTACTAGCTATGATTAAGGTTTTCCTATGTAGTTTGAAGCTAATGATAATTCTTACACTTCATATAGAAAATAGGAAATAATCATTTCATGTCGACTGGAGGGGATGACTAACCTTTCATGTAGTCTAAAGGAGATTGAGATTCATCCCTGTCGTTTCTTGGTCGATTAGGTATGATGAAGGATTATGAGGGTATTCTCTTGACGACTGGTGGAAGTGTGTAGAATGATCCAGTGTTCGTTCGCTGGTAGTCTGGCACCGGGTAGGATAGGATAGATAATCACTCTTTTGAACTCTTGTATTTCCTTTCACATGGAGGAGGTGACTTATTGTGATCGGTCGGCTGGAGAATATGGCTTCTTTTTTGGTGATTTAGTGAATAGTCGTCTGATGGTAGATTTTCACTTGCCACATTGTTGAATGTTTTTAGGAGATCGGATCAGATGATGGGATTGTTGGGGTGACTCGTAGCCTCAAGCCTTTCGGACGTTGAAAAGATGTGCTCCAATGTCTGTAATTATTCTTGGAGGATGGCTGATTAAGTGATCATGAGATCTAGTGTTTGCTCGTTGCGTTATGCATACGAGTAGGGGAAGGATCGTAGATAGAGAGATCTTTGCACGCTATGAATCGCCAAGGGCCCCACGGTGGGCGCCAAATTGTAGACGCTGGTTTTCGCCTGAGGTCCACAATTGAGATTCGTGAAAGGGGGCACTGACGATCCTGCAAAACAAAGATGTAGAGTGAACGGGAGTACTGCCCACCGGTGGTGTGGTGAGTGCCGGGGGCACTCGACGCTAAGTCAGTGAATGATGAACTCTGAAGGAAGTAGTAGAGGAAGGTGAATGAAAAGGAAGGTGGTGATGAAGTAAGATACTACCTGGAGCTTCGTAGGGTGGCAGTGAGGGGCGGTTAGAAGCAGGTATGGGGACCTTTGTGAAAGTCCCAAAGCTTGTGTGAGTATGAGAAGCTAGAGAGCAGTTGAATCCCCCTCCTCTTGGAGCCTATTCCTTCTATATTCATGGATAGTTGATGGAGTGGTGGTGCTTGGAGTGCCTATCCGATTTGTACATTTTATTATTTATTAATAAAATAACTATATTTTTCATTTCATACCCTATTAATGGTATTGTTATTACGCATATTAAATTGATGTATCGATATGCTAAGAATGACATCGACCTTAGAATAGTTTTGACACTAGGTGTAAACTATTCTTAAAATAAATATTCATAGTCGTTGGTTTTGGAATACGGTCGAATTCCTATAACCTATAAGACTAGCACATGTCGTATACTGGAATTGGAGTTCCGATGGTTTAACGCGATGTACCATGAGTATTGGAAACTCGTATAGACATGTGGGTATTCGTCGGAGCGAATACTGAATGACTCACATGTGATTCCTAATAGTTGGAAGTACACACCACCGTCAATAGGAATCTCCTCGAGTCGAGTAGCATATGTAATCATTTGACTATAGGATAGCATTGATTTTGTGTGAGATCCTCCACACTTAGATGCCATGTATGTCAGAAACCTTTCATGGTCTGGCCTCTAGATGTTCGTTGGGTGTGGACCGATGCACACAGTAATCAAGTGCGAAGCAAGATAGGATCTGTCGGCCCGTATGAGTACCCTAAGGGGTTTAGGTATCCATGTTAGTAAAGTCACGATTCTTAAATCTTTGGCCAAAGTCGATCACCTAGGGTGGATCGCATCATTTATGAAGAATCGTGGACATGTCGACATGAGATGTGCGCCTCGGAAACTTGACGGTATATTCTATGTTTCCTAAGCACAACTCGGATAGCCTACGACGGAGGGATTGTTAAACATATGTGATAACCTCGATTTGTATAGTTCAGAAATGTCGTTTGTGTTCTTCGCGAATTCAGAGGTGGCCGAATTGCGTACATATTAGCTAGGCTTATATGACGAACGTGTCTGAACTTAGAGAGTCCAAATATGAAGTGTACTCGTTGAGCACTTGGGTAGCCGATTAATTTTGATAAAATATAATATTCGATATTATAATTATCAACCAAGATAATCAAGTGTTATTAGATAACATTGATTATTTACTTTGACCTATTTGGATTAATTGGATTAATTCAAAATTACACAAAGGGCTTAATTGTAAATTCATAAATATTTCTACCATTTGAGGATATTTTGGTAATTCCAAATTTGTATATTATTGGTGTAAATCTATATGTCTTGATTTAATTGGATTAAATCAAAGTGGTAGACATTGAACTAATCCATTAAGTAAATATTGTCTTGATTTAATTTATTTAAATCAAAGTGGTAAATAATGGGATTAGTCACACCTAATTATGAATATTTGGATGAATTTAATTAAGCATACCTAATATTTGATAAGACATTTATTGATTAAAAATTGCCTAAGTTTTGCTATAAATAGCAAGCTTTAGGAATGTTTTAATTAGCAAGTTCAATTACAAGTATAAGCAAATTATTGAGAGATTAGCCTAAATTAGAGAAGTGTTTAGAGAAGCTTGTGAGGTCTCTAAAACATTTCATCTAGGAGAAATCAAGATTGGATCTTGAAGTGAAGCTTGGAAGCTGGAAACAATATTGGATCTTGAAGTCAAGCTTGCACACTTGGAGATTCTCCAACAATTTCAACTGAGAGATTATCTTCATATTAAAGGTAATATTTATCATTCTCAACTATTTATTTATTTATATATATAGATTGATCTTGCATCTAGCTACAAGGTAATGTTGATCTCTAAGATGTTTATTGTGTATTAGATGCATGATCACATAGCTTAATGTTGAATAAGGCTAATTAATTATGTTAGGATACTTTAGAAGTATAAACACAACATGCTTGTAATTAGGTCAAAAATATTCATGTTGGACATGGAATAATTAATTAGAGTTTGGAACTCTAGATTAATGCTTAGAGCTATGGCTACCATTCTAGATTCACTTGACCACCTTTAGGTGGACTAGAATTGTTCACGGGACATTTCGTATTTGGATTCTAAAATGGTTTGTGTATTGTATTCAAAATTTACGCAAATGCGTATTTAGAATAAATTTATGTTTTGGAAAAATATTTAATATTTTGAAAAACTAGATTTTTATTCTATAACATGTGTTTATGTTGGTTTTGAAATTAAAAATTAATTTTGAGTGTTTTTGAAGTGTTTAGGATAGACCGGATATTATTAGGGTAATAGACCCTAATGTTGCAGCTCTCTGGAATGAGAGCTGCAACTTAAAACATTCAAATAAAATAAAAAAAAAAAAGATAGAGAGCTGCGCGCTACAGTGCCGCGCGCACTGTAGCGCGCACTGTAAACGCGCGCAGTGCGCGCTCACTGTAGCACGCACTGTAGCGCTGTACCTCTTGCACACTGATTTTGTTTTGCTTCGTTTGGGAGCTTCCGGACTCCGTTTCAGTCCCGGTTTTTACCTATACACTCATAATGGAATGTAGTTTTTCATTAAATAATTTTAAAATTACATCCATACTTGATATCCATGGGTTAGACCCATTTCCGCTGCTCGGGGCACCGATCCGACCCTAAAGGTTCCACAACTGCCCTAACAAAATGGTATCAGGAGCAAAGGCTTAACCACACAACACATATTTTGAATCAATGCCATAGTAATTTTAATTTAATGATGCATAAATCATATTGGACATGTGGCATGTGTTAAATTAAAATTTTGACCTAATAAAATTAATGACTTGATTGTCATAAATCTCTCGTGATTAGGTGATTACTTTTAAGTAATAGTATTAATAATGTTGGAGCATTATTGGATGGCCCGTCTTGTCAATACGGAAATGAATTGGTTCTTACTACTTATATCCAATATCGTCATTAGTGTGAGGATATAAGTGCTCGGAACTTAGGTCGCTCCGGTAAAACATTAGATGTAGCGTGATGGGTTAACGTAGTCACCCAATATCGTCATTAGTGTGAGGGTGTACATACAAAGCTCATTAGTGCATATTGACAAGTATACACCTAGAACACATCTTAATCCAATATCGTCATTAGTGTGAGGATAAGAAACGGTTCAGGACCAAAATAGGAGTCACATAATGTGATTGACCTTGGAGGTCTACCTAATGAGTTTATAAAAGCCAATATCGTCATTAGTGTGAGGCTGGAGTAAATGTCATAGGATCCACTTCCCGCTATGAAATTTTGATAGTTAAATTTCTATTTTTCTGAGATTACGGAATTACGTAAAGTAGTGGGAGGGCACTAATAGATTTAAAATTCCATAATATATTAGTGTTATTATTTTGAAATGAAAAATTGTTCTGCTACTACTAAAAATGTTGTCTTGTAGATGGCTGCTGCTAATCCATTGATGAAACTTTTGGATTCCAATAAGCTAAAAGGAGCTGAAAACTATTTTGAATGGCAAATGAACATGCGCCTTGTCTTGGAGTATGAAAAATTGACTTATGTCACGATCAATCCACTACCTGTTGATATTGATCCTGACTCCACTCCAGAAGAACGAGAAACTTTTGATAGATGGAAGGATGATAACCTGAAAGTGAAATCCTACATCTTAGGATCGATGGTTCCGGATTTGCTGAGACAGTACATTGAAGAAGTACCAGATGCTTGGAGTATCATGCGAACACTCAAGGAGTTGTTTGAAGCAAATCAAGAGATGGAACTTTATCGGCGGTCTAAGGAATTATTCCGTGCTGAACTCAAGGAGGGAAGAGATGTCAGCACTCATGTCTTGAACATGATAGACCAAATTCGATATCTAGAACGACAAGGTATTTTGTTTGATGAACGGCTGGGCCGTAATTTGATTCTGTCTTCTTTGCCTGGTTCTTATGCTGGCTTTGTCTTAAATTTCCATATGCATTCGATGCAAGCCACATACGAAGAACTTCATAACATGTTACGCACGGCGGAGCAAGATCTGAAGAAAGGCAACCCTACATTGTATCTCCACGGTGGAGCTGGCTCTTCAAAGACTTCTGGGAAGTCAAAGAAAATAAAGATGGGGAAGAAGAAGATATCAAAGAAAAACTCCAAGAAACGCAAAAGTGGAAAACCGAAAATAGCTCGTGATCAATGTTTACAATGCAAGAAGTTTGGACATTGGAAGAAGGATTGTCCAGAACTAAAAGGAAAGACAGGACCCTCAGGTACGCTTTGTATTTTTCCAATTATTAACATCTCATTAGCCTTAGATGCAAATAATGGATGGGTGTTAGACACTGGCAGTCCTACTCATATCTGCAATTCCCTGCAGGAAATGAGGGTTAGAAGAAGGCTGAATAAAGGGGAGATCCAGCTTAAAGTTGGCAATGGCGATACATTGGATGTTAAAGCCATAGGAACAATTATTTTAAATCTCCCTAATGGTTGTAAGTTAAATTTACGAGACTGTTATTATGTACCCTCACTTATCAGACAAATAATATCCCTGCCAATATTAGATAAAGAGGGTTATAAAATAAACATTAAGGATGAAACTTTATGTTTGTATGATAAAGAAAATTTATTGAAATGTGAATGTTCTTTATCAAACGGTCACTATGTTTTGGAAACATGTAGAGATGTCTTTAATATAGAGAAAAATACAAGTAGGAAGTCTGAACTAAATAATACTGAATTATGGCATATGAGATTGGGCCACATAGGTGTTAGACGTCTATCCAAATTAATAAAGGATGGTTTGATTGAAAATCTTACCTTAGATCCTTATCCAATTTGTGAGTCATGCATCCAAGGAAAGATGACAAAGGCCCCATTTCAAGGTGTTGGACACCGTGCTGGAGATTTACTGGAGCTAATACACAGCGATGTGTGTGGTCCATTAAATCATGCCGCCCATGATGGTTCAACTTACTTTGTGACTTTCACAGATGACAAGTCTAGATATGGATATGTCTATCTAATGAAACATAAGTCGGAAACATTTGACAAGTTCAAAATATTCCGAAACGAAGTAGAAAAACAAACGAGTAAATTCATCAAATGCCTTAGATCAGATCGAGGAGGTGAATACATGAGTGAAGAATTCAGAAATTATTTAAGGGAGAATGGAATTCTTGCCCAATATAGTCCACCAGGAACACCTCAACACAATGGAGTGTCTGAGCGTAGAAATCGTACTTTATTGGATATTGTGCGATCCATGATGAGCTATACAAATCTTCCTTATTTCCTTTGGGGTTACGCTTTACAAACTGCTGCCTACATACTTAATAGAGTTCCATCGAAAGCTGTTTCTACGACCCCCTATCAGATATGGTTCGGTAGAAATCCAAGTCTTAAGCATTTAAAGATTTGGGGTTGTCCTGCATACGTTAGAATTACGCATCGGGATAAACTAGCACCCAGAGGGTATAAATGTAGGTTCGTTGGATATCCTGATAATTCTATGGGATATCAATTCTACGATTCTGAGCAACGGAATGTATTTATTGTTCGCTTTGCAACTTTTCTTGAAAAACAATTTTTGAGAGAAAGTGAGAATTGTAGAGAGATTAAACTTGATGAGTTTGATCCCAACATTAAGGAACCTGATATGGAACCAGAGATCCAACTAGGTGAAGGATCTACAACACAGGTTTTACGTAAGTCGAATAGAATATCAAGGCCTCCTGAGAGACTATTTTTAACAACTGATGTGAGCATTGATGTTCTCCTCTTGGAGGAAACAGATCCGACTATGTATAAGGAAGCGATATTGGATATCGATTCGGGAAAATGGCAGGAAGCCATGAAATCCGAAATGGATTCAATGCATGCCAATCAAGTCTGGGACTTAGTTGAACTTCCTGAAGGAGTTAAACCTATTGGCTGTAAATGGGTTTACAAAAGGAAGCGAGGGCCCGATGGAAAGGTGGAAACCTTTAAAGCCCGACTGGTAGCGAAAGGTTATACTCAACGTCCTGGGATTGACTATGAGGAAACTTTTTCACCAGTAGCCATGTTAAAATCCATTAGGATTCTTTTAGCCATTGCTGCATATCACGACTATGAGATATGGCAGATGGATGTGAAAACAGCTTTCCTAAATGGATTTCTTGAAGAGGATATCTATATGGAACAACCAGAGGGTTTCATATCCAGCGAGACTTCAAACTTGGTTTGTAAGCTCCAAAAGTCTATTTATGGACTTAAACAGGCATCCCGAAGTTGGAATCGTCGTTTTGATGAGATAATTAGATTATCTGGATTCATAAAAAATGATGAAGAACCATGTGTTTATAAGAAAGTTAGTGGGAGCATGATAGTTTTCCTAGTCTTGTATGTAGATGACATCCTTATCATAGGAAATGATATAGGGATGATGCAAAGTGTGAAAGCCTACCTTTGCAAGAACTTCTCCATGAAAGATATGGGTGAAGCTTCCTATATACTAGGTATAAGGCTCTATCGAGATAGAATCAGGAAGCTTATAGGGTTGTCACAGTCAACGTACATAGACAAGATGTTAGAAAGGTACAGTTTTACCAACTGTAAGACAGCAAATGTACCTTTCCGATATGGTATACATCTTTCGAAGAAAATGGCACCTCAGACAGAGAGAGAAGAGAGAGTTAGGATGTCTAACTTGCCATATGCTTCTTGTATTGGAAGCATAATGTATGCTATGTTATGTACTAGACCTGACATCAGTTTCGGCGTCAGTGTGACCAGCCGATATCAATCTGATCCAGGTAATGATCATTGGACAGCCGTGAAACATATCCTAAAATATCTAAAAGGCACCAAGGATAAGTTTCTAATATATGGAGAAGATGAGCTACAAATTAAGGGTTATACAGACTCCGACTTCCAAGGAGATCCAGATGATAGAAAATCTACATCAGGATACATATTTACCCTTAACGGTGGTGCTATTAGTTGGCGTTGTTCAAAGCAAGGCTCAACAGCTGATTCAACCACTGAGGCGGAATTTATAGCGGCTTCAGAAGCTGCTAAAGAAGCTGTTTGGATTAGAAATTTTATCACAGAACTTGGCATTGTGCCTAGTATTACAGATTCAATCCCATTATACTGTGATAATAACGGAGCCATCGCGCAGGCTAAGGAGCCAAGGGCGCATTCCAAGTCTAAACATGTGGAAAGAAAATACCGCGTAATTAGAGAGATAATCGAACGAAAAGACATAATGGTCTTAAAGATTCAAGGACAAGACAACATAGCAGACCCACTTACAAAAGCCTTACCTCCTAAGTTATTCGATAAACATGTAGAGGAGATGGGACTACGGTACCATCCAGATTGGCACTAAGCAAGTGGGAGTTTGATGGAGTTGGTGCTTGGAGTGCCTATCCGATTTGTACATTTTATTATTTATTAATAAAATAACTATATTTTTCATTTCATACCCTATTAATGGTATTGTTATTACGCATATTAAATTGATGTATCGATATGCTAAGAATGACATCGACCTTAGAATAGTTTTGACACTAGGTGTAAACTATTCTTAAAATAAATATTCATAGTCGTTGGTTTTGGAATACGGTCGAATTCCTATAACCTATAAGACTAGCACATGTCGTATACTGGAATTGGAGTTCCGATGGTGGTTTAACGCGATGTACCATGAGTATTGGAAACTCGTATAGACATGTGGGTATTCGTCGGAGCGAATACTGAATGACTCACATGTGATTCCTAATAGTTGGAAGTACACACCACCGTCAATAGGAATCTCCTCGAGTCGAGTAGCATATGTAATCATTTGACTATAGGATAGCATTGATTTTGTGTGAGATCCTCCACACTTAGATGCCATGTATGTCAGAAACCTTTCATGGTCTGGCCTCTAGATGTTCGTTGGGTGTGGACCGATGCACACAGTAATCAAGTGCGAAGCAAGATAGGATCTGTCGGCCCGTATGAGTACCCTAAGGGGTTTAGGTATCCATGTTAGTAAAGTCACGATTCTTAAATTTGGCCAAAGTCGATCACCTAGGGTGGATCGCATCATTTATGAAGAATCGTGGACATGTCGACATGAGATGTGCGCCTCGGAAACTTGACGGTATATTCTATGTTTCCTAAGCACAACTCGGATAGCCTACGACGGAGGGATTGTTAAACATATGTGATAACCTCGATTTGTATAGTTCAGAAATGTCGTTTGTGTTCTTCGCGAATTCAGAGGTGGCCGAATTGCGTACATATTAGCTAGGCTTATATGACGAACGTGTCTGAACTTAGAGAGTCCAAATATGAAGTGTACTCGTTGAGCACTTGGGTAGCCGATTAATTTTGATAAAATATAATATTCGATATTATAATTATCAACCAAGATAATCAAGTGTTATTAGATAACATTGATTATTTACTTTGACCTATTTGGATTAATTGGATTAATTCAAAATTACACAAAGGGCTTAATTGTAAATTCATAAATATTTCTACCATTTGAGGATATTTTGGTAATTCCAAATTTGTATTAATTGGTGTAAATCTATATGTCTTGATTTAATTGGATTAAATCAAAGTGGTAGACATTGAACTAATCCATTAAGTAAATATTGTCTTGATTTAATTTATTTAAATCAAAGTGGTAAATAATGGGATTAGTCACACCTAATTATGAATATTTGGATGAATTTAATTAAGCATACCTAATATTTGATAAGACATTTATTGATTAAAAATTGCCTAAGTTTTGCTATAAATAGCAAGCTTTAGGAATGTTTTAATTAGCAAGTTCAATTACAAGTATAAGCAAATTATTGAGAGATTAGCCTAAATTAGAGAAGTGTTTAGAGAAGCTTGTGAGGTCTCTAAAACATTTCATCTAGGAGAAATCAAGATTGGATCTTGAAGTGAAGCTTGGAAGCATTGGAAACAATATTGGATCTTGAAGTCAAGCTTGCACACCTTGGAGATTCTCCAACAATTTCAACAAGGAGAAGTAGATTGGATCTTGCATCTAGCTTACAAGGTAATGTTTGATCTTCTCCAAAGCTATGTTTATTTGTGTATTAGATGCATGATCACATAGCTTAATGTTGAATAAGGCTAATTAATTATGTTAGGATACTTTAGAAGTATAAACACAACATGCTTGTAATTAGGTCAAAAATATTCATGTTGGACATGGAATAATTAATTAGAGTTTGGAACTCTAGATTAATGCTTAGAGCTATGGCTACCATTCTAGATTCACTTGACCACCTTTAGGTGGACTAGAATTGTTCACGGGACATTTCGTATTTGGATTCTAAAATGGTTTGTGTATTGTATTCAAAATTTACGCAAATGCGTATTTAGAATAAATTTATGTTTTTGGAAAAATATTTAATATTTTGAAAAACTAGATTTTTATTCTATAACATGTGTTTATGTTGGTTTTGAAATTAAAAATTAATTTTGAGTGTTTTTGAAGTGTTTAGGATAGACCGGATATTATTAGGGTAATAGACCCTAATGTTGCAGCTCTCTGGAATGAGAGCTGCAACTTAAAACATTCAAATAAAATAAAAAAAAAAAGATAGAGAGCTGCGCGCTACAGTGCCGCGCGCACTGTAGCGCGCACTGTAAACGCGCGCAGTGCGCGCTCACTGTAGCACGCACTGTAGCGCTGTACCTCTTGCACACTGATTTTGTTTTGCTTCGTTTGGGAGCTTCCGGACTCCGTTTCAGTCCCGGTTTTTACCTATACACTCATAATGGAATGTAGTTTTTCATTAAATAATTTTAAATTACATCCATACTTGATATCCATGGGTTAGACCCATTTCCGCTGCTCGGGGCACCGATCCGACCCTAAAGGTTCCACAACTGCCCTAACAATGTAAGTGTGCAGTATTGTCTTTTGATTAATCGTCTGTTGATCATAGAACAGTGACTTCATGAGGAGCGTATAAATAGTTGTGGCTTTGATGATGAAACGGATGGGTCGTGAATAGCATTTATGAGCCTGGGCGTTATGTGAGTGGTGAGCCCTGAGATTATGCCTGAGCACATTATCTCATTGAGGCCTTGGAATTGTGAATCTATGGACCTCTATACACTTTAAGAATGGGGCTTCCTTTCGAGGTAGTAGCTTGGGCTTTAGAGATAAAAGGATAAAATTACCCTGGACAAAATTTGGCCCCAAAAAACGGTCAAAATTCGAACAACACAATGCCATTCTCAATTTGAGCTCGCACTCATATAAATATTTATCGAGCTAAACTTAGCACTACTTTGCTCAATTAAACCTATAATTGAAAGGAAACTTTGATATAGTGTAAGAAATAAACAATTTTAATTACTCTACCTAGACCTAAAAAAAAAACTTATGGAATGTATACTTTCCGAAGGTGAACTTTGGTTATGGTGATTTTTAGGCCTAAGTGTCGACAGTAGCTCAAGAGGGGCATGAGGGGAATTTCAAGTTCATAACACTATAGTCCGAGAACATTAGTCAAACGTATCTGGTCTAGCTGAGTGGTCGAGCTCAGACTACATTCTTTGACCAACATGAGGAGTGTGATTGTTCAAGGAGGAAAGTGCATGAGGACTTCGGATCAGACCTGACCAGTGTAACTCAGAAGGACGAGATAGTCTCAGCTCGGTCATCCGACCTCGTGGGGGAGGATGGTTCAGTATTGCCCAGGTTGAGATTACCAGTATGAGTACAGCTCGGGAACTTGCATTCTTCATGAAGCTTTGATGTTACAGAAGCAACTAGTGGGGTTATCTTCTGACACACACCATCGCGTGAGCAAGTAGATACATGATGGTATAATTAATGTTGCGTGTGGCAGTACCAAAAAAATGGTGATTGATAATGAAATTTCATATGTATATGGCATGTCTACTTTCGGCCCGAACAGATAGGGCAGAGAGCCTAATTGACAGCAGTGGGTTCACGTGGCTGACGTCACGAGAATGGTGGAACAGTGTAATTTTCCTTATTATATAAAGGGAATGAAAACACTTTTGTAAGGGTTAGCAAAATTACTCCCAAGCATTACTTGTAAAAACAGAGAGAATATAATAGCTCGGTCATACCCGACCACCTGTAAAAAAGTGGTCGGCTAAGCCTGACCACATTATAAAATCAGTCATTTTCCTTGTTCCCGTGGACGTAGGTTGGATCCATTCCGCCGAACCACGTTATCATCTGTTTTCATCTGTGTGTTTATCTTTTTTTCTGCTAAGTTTGTTTTTGATTTCCAACAAACCAAACAAATTCACAGATTGTGGAAGATTGTTCGATTAGTGAATTTCTATATTTATCTCTGGAAAGAAAATCAGCCATCAACAAACTTTAAAAAAATGCTTCGTTAATAATAGGAGAGAAATAATTATCTTCGGGATTCAGTTGAAGATATATATGCATTATAGTGAAAGTTATTCACTTTTGTTAACAAGAACCCCCAGCTACTCTATACTGTTATAAAGTGTCAAATATCAATAACGAAGATTTGGAATGCTATAAAATTGTTCGATCGGTTTCATTTTTATTGTTGCTAATTAAATAAACACTGCGATGCTACTCCTCACTTTGTACTGAGACAATGATAAGACACAAAAAATTGCTTGTCATGTGCTCCTACTAAAATTGCCAAGGAAACAAATTATTAATGTCTCGGTCCGACTCCTCGTCTATTCCAAGTTAATTATGAACGGTCAGTCTCGTTTAAAACATAAAGACAATAGTGGGATGTGTTTTGTTGCGTTGAAAAGCTCCGCCGATTGCTTTCCTTTTAACGTTCATTATATTGGATTATTTTTTACGCTAATTTATACTTTTACATTTATTCCATGACTTATAAAATAATTTATACTATCAGTGCAATACTCTCTACAAAACGCACTCTTAATCTCATCTGAAACATATATGTATGTACCATTTGATGTAGAATTAGATGAGCTTATAAGTTATCTTATTCGCTTAGTGCAATACTTATGAAATATCTTATATTCTCGATGTAATATTCTCTACTTTCTAAGCTATTGGTTCATTATTTTTCTAGTCCAAAGCTAGACCCTCTGTGGGATCTACGCAATAATTGATTGAATTGTCCGTGTTATTAAATTTCATTCAGTTTACTAGTTTAGAATCGCCCAAACATATAGATAAAATCCAATGCTGCTGCAGGTGAATATATAATTAGGAAATTTGGACATCAATTGTAACTCTTTCATTTGGTGGGATCTTCCTCGCTAATCATCTAATTGAGTTGGTAAAATCTTTTATGTTGAAAATAAGAGATATGAGATTCAAATCCTACTCACTTAAATGGGAAGGGAATTGAATTATCACTAGATTAAACTATAGAAAAAAAAATGCCAGATAATTTTCTTCCCAATTGTACATTAATGGTTTTCCCTATTATAGTTTGGTTAGTTATTGTATTTGCTTATCTTTGCTTGCTTGTGTCCTATATAGGCTTCCCTTATAATTAATACTCATCATGTCCTCATCATTAGATGTATGTATTTTTCTCTGCATTTAACATGCATAACAAATCTCCTGCAACCTATATTTTTTTCTAAATTTGGAGCTAAGATCTACAAGAAAACACATATGTAGGATATAAAAATTCCCAAAATAATAATAATAATAATTTATAATTTGTGAATCAATACATTTGTACGTTGTACATAATGAATTGTACTTTTTAACTTTCAGATCTCGAAAATGATGCGTTAATGTGAAACAATGTTTGCTAATGCTAGCTAAGATAATATTACCTTTTTGTTCACACCGCACGTACGGTTTCAATATTCACACGTGTCCTTATATTCGATTTCTATCTTTCTCTTCGTACAATAATGCAATTTCATGATCATTAATTCCTAGCTAATTGTCCCCATTGATTTCAATAAAAGCTCTGGCATATACAATAATTTTACGGAAATTATGAATAATGATATTCTCATTTGATGTTCTGACAAGTCTATTTTCCAAGCCTGCCTGGCTTCATATAATTAATATGTAATTGTGACGGTGATATAACAAATCCCCATGCTGATCGATCACTATTCTTAATTTTCTCTGTTTAATCTTGAAAAATATCAAGCAATTTAGATCTCTGATAAGTTTCAACCATGCAAAAAAAAAGTTATCTTTTTTCTTGAATAAAAATGCTGAGTTTAAATCTTTGGCTCTACATTGCAACGGTAGAAATATAAATTTCACAATAACACTTCTGCTTTCCTATTATCATTGGCACTTCTTAAAATATAGACTAAAAAAATATGTTGATTTTTTTTAAATGTTGGAAATTCCGTTGTCAAACCATCCAACCCAAATTTAAGAGAAATATGTAAGACCTTTAGCTACCACAGATTCATACAAAAAATACACCCCATATACGTACTCTAACTCAG
>SKCR01049999.1:0-59967 GCA_019454045.1 Zanthoxylum bungeanum
CATCCAAAATTGTATTTGACACTTTTGGACTAAAATGATAAACTTACAAAGTTTTTGGGCAATTCAGTAATTACCAAGAAATTTGATTCTTGTGTAATTTTTTCAGAATTTGATAATTGGATAATTAAAATAAATAAGTTATTTAATTGATCCGAGAGAAATTTTGAAATCGGAAAATTTTGATTTTCTGTGATTCCGCTACGTTACCGATATTCCCCCTTAAAACCCAACAAAATGGTTTCAGAAGCGAGTCTGATTCTGGACACCCCGTTATGATTAGCCCCTTTAAAATCTAATGTTGTTCTTTTCTTTACTTGTTGCAATATATTATTAATTTGATTAAATAAATTAAAAGAATCTTTTATGGAATATCCCCGCTTAATAAGGTTTTAAAGTAACTGGTATTGGAATACTTGTTTCTTGGTTCGCCTTGTCAATACGGTTTTTATAATATTTTTCCGTGACTACATCCGAGACCGTGCCTCTGCTATGAGGGTGTAGCCGATAGAGATTATTTATGCCGATGTATATTAGATACTAGATAAATTCAAGCGAAAGCGGAATCCTGAACGTGCCCTAGCTGTCAGGTTTACGCAAGTAACTTGAGTTTATCATTGACGAGTTTAACCTTGGTACGTCTCCTTGTGGGCCTGCCTTAGCAGCGACAACGAGAAACGACCAGGACCGGAACCTCGGAGTCACTATTGAGTGATTGACAAATGAGTTGTCTACCTGTGAATATACGTAGGTGAGACCGTGACTCTGTTGTGAGTCGAAATAATATTCATGGGGTCCACTTCCATTATGGAATTCGATTTAATTATTGAATTCTCGTTTTTCCATTGGGGATTACGGTATTAGTAAAATAGTGGGAGGCACTGCTAAGTTTAAAATATTCCTTAACTTAGGCAGTGTGTATTATTATGGAAATAACCGCTTGTTTGTTTTCCTTAATCTATATTAGATAGAATTAAACTTTTAATTCACTGCACACATATTTTGATATGTTATCTGACTTGACTCTTGGTTGCAGTTATTCTAGAATAGGTTCTAGATACTATTAGACTATGATATTATTAGATTGGTCTAAACCATCAGGAACTATTGTTCCGATTTTCTTCAAAAATCAAGATGGTTAATGACTTAGTTTCTAAGTCATGATAGATAATCTAGATAGATATCCCTTTTAGAATATAATACTTTAGAGAGAATAGTTTCTTATACAGTAAGAATTGACTTGAATTAGTTCATGTCTCGAGATTTTGACAGGTATTAAGAAAGCCCCATTAGGTATTTGTTTATCTAGTAATGACGTTTCTTAACTTTAATGACCTTTAGAGGCAATGTGTCTCACACAATTTGCTAATCAATTATTACAATTGTTGTGAAATAATGAATGCAAATAGTAAAGCTAAAGAAAGGAGATGCGTTATTGTGTATAGAAAATATCGATTTTTTACAATACTACAACTATAGGTATTGGATACCAGATCTCCCTCTAGTTATTTTAAAATATTAGTTAACGATTGTTTTGATATTTGATATCGGAACTCGCGACTATTGGATAGTTACTTGTTCTTTATAAATTATTGTTTATATTTTAAATATACTAGTAGTGTCATTGGCGTAGAGATAAACCATTAAGAAAAATTATTCGGTAAAATAAATAATTTAGAATGGTGCTTTATGAGTTTTATCACTTAAGCATTAGATGCTTATTCCGTATGGTAAAAGATGGTTTGATACAAGATCACACCACACATCCTTATCCATTTAATGAATATTGTATTCAGGAAGGTGATTAAAATCTCGTTTAACCAATGATTTGTCATTGGACCACCGATTCATTAAACCGATACATTAGATGTATGTAGTTTAATGAATTGTAATTGCTTAAGGTAGTTTTCTTTACTTCGTAACTTAGTTTATGAATTGTCATAACTTAGTTAAGTGTTTCTAAAGAACACATATTGAACGTCTTGAAATGATCAAGAACTTTCAATCTGTTCTGATGAAACGTAGTTTGAACATTTTTGACTTGTTCAAATATATTCAATCTGAAGTTTTGTGAGAACTCTATCATTAAAATTCATTACATGTCTTTGAACTATTCAAATATTTGATACGATCAAACATATGAATTTAAAGCAATAGTTCTAAAGTTATTCAGTGAATATGATTCTTATTCAATATTATTCTTCCACTATTCCATCTTGATGGAATTGAGTAGTGGCAGCAGTCGAATCTTATATGATTTGATTCGTTTGATATTGAATGTTACCAAATTAGTTTCAATACTCTTGGGGATATGCTCCAGTAACACTAGTTCATCCTTTTAATTTAGGTTCCATTAATTTCCACAGTTGCATATATGATATGTATAGGTAGAAAATCTGAATCTTGAAAATTTTGAGATTTGAATCTTTCTATTTATATAATAGTTATATAATGGAAATTACTTACACCTCGGAGGTATAAGTAAAAGTTTATCATTTATTCTATTTTATAGAATATTGTATTCTATTTAATAAAAATCTTTCCTACGATCCTAAGTAATAAAATCGTTTTATTACTTGGTGTGTAACATCAGATGTTAATTATTGTAAAAAGGACTTGACTTATTGAAGTCAAATGTGAGAATGATAAACTATAATTGGAACTACGTAATTAATAAGATGAAACAACCCTTATACACATCTTCCGTACAAGTCCAATAGGATAACAGAATCATTTACGAGTATTTGATACTTAATGGGTTTTGTTGTTTTCTTATTGAAGAAAATTATCCTATAACTTATAATGGAAGCGATATTTGATATCGATTCTGGAAGTTCACCATTGAACCATAGATCTAAGATTGTCCATAGCCTACTACGATCAAGTTTTGAACTTGATTAAGCTTTCATTATGAATTAGTTCATGATATGTGCTAATTGTCTGCGCAGCGAAAGCAGTGTGAGCTTATTAAAGGTTTGACCTTTACAGTATGACAGTGAGAAAAGTTATACTCAGTAATCTATTGTAGATTCTAAGGAAACTTGTCTCTAGTCACACTAATGAACAATTAAAGATATATTAGTTAATGTTGATATTAAACTGTACATTTTAGCTAAAGAATGCAAAGTGGCATTTTTGAATGACTTATTCAGATAAGAGATCAGTTGTGATTTCTTTGTTTGAAGAGTTCATTCTGGAATGGCCCTAGAGTTTGTGTTCTGCTGAGATCGCAGTTTAGTGTGCTAGCTTATAGAGCCTATTGTAGACTCGGATAAGTCTTCCGGAAATATGTATTCTCTATTTTTGATATCAGTCAGATTCTCTGATCTTGTCAAAGTATAGAGAATACATATGTGCTTGAAGGGTTAGTGGAGCGTAAAAAATACTTTCTAGTGTTATATATCCTAACAACTTATCATTATTATAGTAATAATGAGATGTTTGTAAGGTAAAAGATTTACCTAAGTCTTCTTTACTTTAATCCGTGAAAGCAGTGTGAGTAGTCTCTGTTATATTTGATATAAAGTTTTGTATATGATAAAAATTGGAGACTTGTGAGATACTCATATTAGTCGTGCATTAGATATGATCTATAAAGGACATAACTAGGCTATCTGTATGAATAGTTAGTATAACTGTTGGACAATTATTGTGTGTCTTATATAAAGTATTATCTTTCGTAAAAGATGATTCCTTTTTCGAAAGAGATATTGATTAAAATGTCTAGTCAATATTATGTATCATTTGATGATGACATAATAATACTTTATAATGTGTGATTGTAATATCGATTTAATCATAATTGTTACGAGTTATTTTGATATCCTATAGACCATAGGATGGATCTTGAAACACGATCTTTGTGATCTTTGAGATATTAAGAACGAGTTTCTAATTCATGGAGAATACATTCTGCAACCAATAGGGTCATATTAATTTTGAGACTAATTATGACGTTAGACAGTCTATGTCATAAAGAGTCACAAAAGATGGAGTGGGAGTGTCACGAAAGATTCTACTATTTAGTGGAATTAGATGCAACTTATGAAGTATTGACTTATGAAGTTGCATAGTGACCTTATAAATTAGAAGTTTTGTATTGTTGTTACGCTTGTGGTTGTCTTCATAGTATTTTGGATTTGATCCCTAAATACTTGGACAACTCGGTAGTGTAGCACAATATTGATGTAGCATCAGCAGAGTCATATTAATGTATAATTTAGATTCTACAAAATATGAATGATGCTGACTATGGAACGATGGAGTTTGTTTGACAAACTCAATATGTAATAGCGGACCTACTTCTTGTTGCCTACCTCTTAAGTGCTAGGTGAGATTTTGAGAGCCATGAAGTTACGATACACATTGAGATGTGTATATGACCGTGGATTGGCACTAGAGCAAGTGGGAGAAATTGTTGGGGTTGGTGCTCAGAGCGCCAATCCGGACCGTATTTATGTCTGATTCATGAATACGAACATCCTCTTTTCCATAATATTACTTATTTATGGTTTCACCTCTTGTTTTTATTTTATACATATTCGATCTGATTACGATTAGATTGAAACTAAATGGTGTTAGTGATATGTATATATTAGACAAAGGCCCGATAATATATAATACAGTACACAGTTACAAAGCTAGTTTGTATTGACATTGGTAAGTGTCACTACTAAATGTATATTATCAAATATAGTTCTTGGTCAATATTCACTAACACGGGTCGGTTAGTCAAATATGTTGAGACTAGTACATGTCGTATATCGAGACTTGGTCCGATGGTTTATCCCAATGAACCATGAGTCTAGGGAGACTCGTATAGACATGTAGGTGTTTATAGTGGATAAATACTGAACGACTCACCGAAGATTCTTAATAGATGGTACACCAACGTCAATAAGAATCTTCTCGGGTTTGAGTAGCATAGTGGTCCTTCGACTTGAGATACCACTGTGGATGTATGAGACATCCTCCACACTTAGATGTAGTCACGTCACCGATCTATTTAGATCAGACCTCTGCCTGTTCGTTGGGTGTGGTCCGATCCTCAGGATATCCTGTGTGTATCAAGATAGGATCCGTCAGTTCTGTGTACTGAGCATAGGTAGTCCATATATAATTAGCAGTCTGTTAAATCTTTGGCCACAGTAAACTTCGGAAGTAAGTTCCGAATGTTATTTAGAGATTGCTAATAGATACGTCGACGGATAAACCTAAAGATTTGACGTTTACATCTATATCTCTGGGATTATCCGGATACCTGTGACGGACGGATTATATGTATGCAATGACCTCGACCTGTATGATTCAGCTAGTTTATCCGTGGTCGTCATAATTTACGGGTGGGTAAATTGGACACGAAATTGGATTTTGTGACTGATATACCTGAATCTAGAGAGTCTCACTAATGAAATATACTCGTAGAGCACTAGGGCAACTTTTATGAATAATGTTGATTATTTATAAATCGTTTAAACGTTAAACGAAAAATACATGCGAACGGGCCGAACCGTCATTTCCTAATTAATGTGTATTTGTATTTAATATATGATATTATTAAATATACATTAATAATTATCAAATAAGGTATTTGACATATATAATTAATAATTTATTTGAAATATTTAAAGTAAATATAATACATATATTTGAGATATTCGTGTTTAATTAATTATTTAATTATTTAATTATTAAATGATTAATATAATTAAAATATAAATATCTCATCAAATGATAAAGTTAGGAAATGATTATAAGTGTAAAGTTTGACTTTACATTAAAGGAAAAGGTTGTCAAATTGAATTTGACTTCCTTGGATATTTGTTTTAATTGTTAAAATTGAAAATATCATTTTTCCTTTTTTATTTGTAATTTTCATCAGCCATTACTTATTAAATATAAGTGTTATATTTTTTAGTTGCCATTGTTGACTTGTTTAGAATCATTAAAGTGTAATGATAAAAGCAAAACAAGTTGATAACCATTAAATGAAACAAAAGCAAAATATCTAGATATTTTATTTATTTCTCCCTACAATTCGGCCAAGGCTTATTTTGGAGGAGGTATATATTGTTTTCTTTCATTTTTAGGGTTTAACAAGTTCATTTGATACAAATAAAACATAAAAGAAGTTGAGAGAAAATGCTTGGAGGCTAAAGAAGAAGCTTGGAAAAATCTTGTTTTTGTAAGTTTTTCTTTAAAGTTTTCAACATAGAAATGTTTCTAAGATGCTTAGCTTCATTTTTTGATGCTTTGATGTTATCTCTACTCTTATAGTTTGTGTTTATATGGTTGTGAACTTTGATGAAAGATTGAAGCATGTAAGTAAGCTTGAAATTGTTTCAAAGCTTTACTTTTGATATTTAGAAAATCAAGTTGCCATTCTAGAGTTGGTAAGCCGCTCCTTGGTGACCTAGAATTTTTCTAGAGTTGTTTCAAAGTGGTGAGGCTAGATTGGTGAGTATTGAATGGATTAAAGTGTTGGATTTTAAAGATTTGGTAAAATTTGACAATTTGATGAAATTGAAATATTAGGGTTCATAACCTTCTCCAAATTTGGGGATTTTCATATATGTGATGTATTATGGTATGAATATGATGCATGTAAAATTTTGGGTTGATTGGATTTGATCTTGGCTTGTTTTGAACATAAAGGACCAAATCGCAATTAATTGAAAATTTGTGGGTCTCTCGGCAATTTTAGAAAATTGGGATTTGTGTGAAATTATTTTGATTCATTATATGTGTTTAAAAATATTTTAGAAATGATTTAGAATAATCCAAAATTGTATTTGACAACTTTTGGACTAAAATGATAAACTTACAAAGTTTTGGGGCAATTCGGTAATTACCAAGAAATTTGATTTCTTGTGTAATTTTTTCAGAATTTGATAATTGGATAATTAAATAAATAAATTTATTTAATTGATCCGAGAAAAATTTTGAAATCGGAAAATTTTGATTTTCCGCAATTCCGCTGCGTTACCGATATTCCCCCTTAAAACCCCAACAGTATGATGAGACCTAATCAAAGATAAAAATTTGTTGCCAATTTAAGCGAAAACCCTCAACAAATATTAAGCGTTTTCCTTCCATTGAGTGAGTCTCTCTCAAGATCCAGATTGGCATTGGTTTGTTGGCCAAAGTCAAGGCCTTTGTCCATCGCAGATGTGTTTGAATCATGAAGGCTTGTTCCATATCGTACGCCTTGGGCAAGTTGTGATTTGATGGCCAAGTCAAGGTCCTTCTTGTTCATCGGCCTCGATTACGAAGCTTTCCATTGTCAATGGGTCACGCTTAACTAGAATCATTACTTGTTGAGCCAAAGTGACCGGCGTAAACCACACGTATAACGCAAGCGCACGATCGTTCAAGTAGTATAAAAATATCGATCCCATGAGGACTTAATTCCTACTGTTGTAATTAATTATTGAATCTATTTATTTACAAATATCTAATTGAGGGTGAAGAGAATGATTGTTTGATTGGTTGAAAGTGGTTTTACAAAATAAATAAATAAATAAAAGACAAAAGAAAATACTAAGGAAAATAACAAAAGACACAAAGATCTAGGGTTGTGAATCCTTCTAATATCTTTTAAAAGATGAAGTGATTATTTTATGTTTGTGTAATAAATCAGTTTACTAACCTGGAACACTAAATTATGCAAAAGCCTTTGTCGATGGTCAGACGCAAATACCCAGTTTAACCCAATTGAACCATATGTCTATGTCAACCAAATTATCTGCATTTATTAAGTTTAAGTTCCAATTATGGCTACCCCCGCCCGACAGGTATATTCCTATCCTGTAATGAAATCTATTAAAAGGTTATCTATCCTCAAGGAAGATCGTGGGCTATTAAGTCTAAGGCTGAAACCTAAAATCTATATGTCTAGTTCATTTTAGATTTACCACATCAATCTTATTGGTGATCAGACAACAAGAAGCATTAAGCTTAAGACTTAATAAGTAAACCTTTAAATTACCCAAACTATAAAATAACCCCTTATAAACCGGATATTAGATAGAATTCATCACAACCCCAGATAACTAACACATAACTAGGGCTAATAAAAACTAAAAGTAAAAGACATAAAATAAAAGCTGAAAAGTAAAATAAAATAAAATGCTAAGGTAAAAGGAATAACTTTTACTACTACTAATTTAGATATCTCCCATAAAATAATATATAAACTTGTGATGATATTACCACCGACAATCTGGCGGTATCCTAATTAAGTCAAATTAAGTCCAACCAGCCATAAAGGCGGAACCAAAATTAAATTACCAACCGACCAATCTGGCGGTATCATTTTAAGGTCAATATTTTAAATAGTGAATATATTATTTTTAAGGGAGATTAATCTAAATGGTAACAGTAAAAGAATTACCTTTCACCCTAGCGGAGAAGTACCTCCTCATGGTAAATAGTAAAAATTGTAAAAAGTAAAAAGTAAAAAGTAAAAATTAAATTACTATATTACAAAACGTAATTAAAATTAATTACAAAACTAAAAAAACTAAAAAAACTAAAAATTAAAAGAAAGTAGAGAGAGAAACTCTCTCTTTAGATAGAATATAAGAGAGAGAGTGGTGCACTGAATTCTGAAATCTCGAGCTCAATTATAGGCCTCGGTAGGCTTCCAGCGTTGCTACGCCAGGGCCCTCAGCGTTGCTACACCAGAATTTGTCGAAGTGGCACACTCTGGTTCGCCGGTTTGAAGATTCTGGATAAGCTGATTAGGTGACACGTGGCGCGGTGGTTGGGCTTCAATTATTGTGACACATGGCGGCTTCTGATTGGTCGATGAGTTTCTTAGCCGCCACGTGTTAGATAAGGATTAAATACTCAATGATTGATGCTGACGTGGCGGTGAGGTGGCGATGATGTGGCGACACGTGGGAAAGAGACTGTCGGCACCGTAGAATTGCGACACGTGGCACTTCCTGATTGGCTGATGATGACGTGGCGGTGACGTGGCGGTGTTGACTTGTTGACTTGCTGACATGGCTGATGACATGGAGATGACCTGAAGTGACACGTGGCACACGTGGCGATGATGACTGTCGGCATCGTAGGATGCTGACACGTGGCAAGACGCATGTTAGCATATCAGCTGTGATGGTGACACGTGGCAAAGCACATGTTAGCAAAGTCAAACTTTTCTCAGATTCTGATTTGTGGACCCGGCGCACGTTAGCACTGTTCGGCGCATTTTAGGCATCGCGACGTGGAAGGTCTTGGCGTCGCGACGTGGACAATTTACTGAAATGTCCTTTTTGTCTAATTTTCACTGTTTTGGCCCAAATCACCTCCAAAATGTCCTGAAACTTTATTTATCTACAAAATAACACAAAAAACATCAAAACGTTCACAAAACTCAAGAAACTATACAAAATATTAGGTTAAAATGAGTGGGAAATAGTGATATAAATACCACTCATCACACCTCCAAACCTAACATTTTGCTAGTCCTCGAGCAAAACATAGAGTAAAATAACATAAATAAATTAACTAAGCCACTTTCGTAGTGATCATGGTTGCATTTAGCATATGCAACAAGCCTTTAAACCCCTAGGTGTCCCTAGTGGACGAGTTGTAGTCTCGTGAGGGTTTACAGCAATGATACCCACAAACATTTTACAAAAGTAAAAAAGTAATAAAACTAATGCACACAAAAGCAAAAAGACAATCGAAAAGAGAATAAATATGTTAGTGACTAATCAGGTGAAACTTCTACTCCAAGTTACTAGTTGTTTTGTTTCATTCTAAATTACTGAATAAGTAAATTCTCCGATTATTTTTACCATTCTTTATATACACATCCAACAAGATATTAATCAACTCATTTTTGCCCACAACAGTGATAAGTGCAGTTGATAAGAGAGTAATATTTTTGTCCTAAAGTTCTATCAGATTTCACACCTTTTGGTAGCAATGGAATATTTTTCTGATTTTTCTGATTTTTCTTTGATTTTTTTTCTATTTTTTATTTATTTTTATACAATATCTTCCATCCATGTAACGAGTGTTGGGTCGGTGGCTCCCAAACCAGTTGGCTTTAGGGCACCAGGTGTTAAGACACCCTACGGACTTATTTACTCAGATTTCAGATATATATTTTTTTGCAGCATCTTTGATCCATGTAGCGAGCTTTGGGCCAGTGACTCCCAAACCAGTTGGTTTTAGGGCACTAGGTGTTAAAACACCCTTACAGACTTAATAACTCTGGATCTCATATTATTTTTTTTTTACTCCACTGCTTTTTGAGATGCTTCCTCCAATTAAACTAGAGCACTGAATATTACAAACTTTTCAATTTTAACTCATGTCCGTATGTTACTATTATGTTGATAATACATGTCAACTGAGCATATGAAGATCCATTTTAGTCCGTTTTATGGAGAATTCACAAATTAAATAATTCAAAATGAAATAAACAAAAATTAACTTGTTTCAAAATGGTTTAGATACGTCTCAGGAGTGGAAACTCCTTACTCAGCTATCTCTTACCAATTTCACCTTTTTAGTCAAAATAAAAACACAAAAACACAAAATATTTTTGTAATTTTTTGAAAATTTTTCAATTTTTTGTATTTTTCGAAAATTTTGGCCAAAAATAAAAACAAAACACAAACAAAAAAAAACAAAGTACTGATCAACTAATTCCCTCCCTCAACCTAAATGAGACATTGTCCCCAATGTCTTAAACAGTAAATTGTAATTTTCCAAAAAAAAAAAATGTCTTAAACAGTAAAATGAGAGTTAAGAAGGTCGTACCTGGTTAGCTGAAAATCTACAAATTAAAGTTAAGATCCAGATTAATCCGACGCCTCTTACCACGATCGTCCTCAGACGAATTTATCTTTGAAAGGATAGGGTCAACTTGTGGTTCATAGGCTATGAGTTGGTCTATTAGATCCGGAGCAGTTCTGGCAGTAAAGAGGAGTTCTTTCACAGGTTTTATAGAATGGTTTTATGATTTTATGATTTTTATAGTTCTATCCGAGCATCATCAAGAACACACAAGAAAGATAAAAAAAAATCCATCAACATTAAACAATCCAAGCGGTTTCCGGTGTATGTTCAGGTTCGCCCAAGATAGAACTATAAAAATTTCCTCCAGTGTACCCAAGCCACCTGGCAAAGCGATAAAAGCATAAACATGGTTAATCATTTCTACCAGTCGTTCAGACATACCTGGCACGATCAGTTCCTCTCCGTTTGATGATCCAATAAGATTTGCCTCTGCCAAGGGTTTTGGGATGATTCCCAAAACATGACTGCCTCCCTCCTGTACAGCCTTTGAAACGATCCCCATAAGTCCGAGATTGCCTCCGCCATATATTAAGTGCATATTCCTTCATGCTAAGACTCGACCCAATTCCTGTGCTGCCTCTACGTATTATGACTTAGTACCAATACTAGTACCGCAAAACACACATATGTTTTCAACTCGTCTTCTTGAAGTGGCTTCTATTTTTTATGTATTTCTTTTTCAATTAGGATGCCTTCAAAAGTGTAATGACGGGCTAAATTTATAGTACCTGAAAAAGGGTGAGTAATAATAGCACTAATATCTTCCAGAGGACGATTGTTAGCTAAACAACAAAATAAATCGTGAGAGGTCAAAAAGTCTGGATCATGTCTACGAAAATAAAGATAATTACAATAGAAAAGCGAATCAAAGCAATAATTAAGACAACGGAATTGTGTACGCAATACGCCACTCGTTTGGTAATAAATCCATTAGGATGCGTCTCAAGAATCCATTCCTTATTCAGCCATCGCTAATGAATTAGCTTTCATTTTTGCCAAACACCATTCATTCTGTCTAAAAATGCTCTGTTTGTGCTTTTCCCTACAAAAATAACACACAAAATTAAAAAAAATTCTATAACATGTATACACAAAATATAAAACAAAATTACAACAAATTGCATGGGTTGCCTCCCTGCTAGTACTAAATTTTTCCTCTTCAGCCAGACGTGACTGAAATTCATCTGTAAGGAGGTTTCAATGTCGTTTTAGATGTCCGATCAAAAACAATCCCGTGAGCGTTGATATTGAAGGGTCTCTTCCAACGGTGAGGTGGCAAAAAGAGTTTTGTCCCATTCAGTGCTCGTGCCACCTTTTTGCTCCTTGTTGTTCCAGTGGTTCCTGCAAAGAAAGAAAATCAGGAGGTCTTGTATGGTGCTTGACTTGGAATGGAAATTCCATTCTGTCAAGCTTCTGGTTGATATATTTGATTTGTACTCCCCAAAACAGCGATGTTTCTCCTGAATGTTCTGGATCTTTATTAAGGTCAGACATTTGCTCATCCATTTGCTCTGCTACTTGTTCCACATTTTCTTCACAGATGTATTGTAAAATTCTTGCATTCAGCTCTTCATCTGTCATCTGTGAAATGCATGCTGCAAAATTATCAACCTGAGGATGTGAAGAAATGTCAGATTTTAGGTCTTCATCCTTGATCTGGGTGAAATGATTGGCTCAGGTAGATCTTCTTCAAACATAATTGCAAAATAATCTCCAAGATCTTCATTTTGAGGATACAGAATTCCATCCTCAAGTGTTGATGCAGTTGGTATACAAACAGATCAGCTTCATCCTCGTCAGAGTCAGAATAATAAAAATCAAATCGAGAATTTGCCGGTTCGAGCTCCTGAACTGTTACCTCTGGTTGTTGATACTGCTCAGCCTCCTCCTCTGTTAAGGTGTCATTTTGGATCTCTGGGTACTCGAAGGCTTTGTCAGTTGCATCTGATAATTCTTCTTGAGGTATGATGTTCTGGTTTTCTGTTAATTGTCTCATTTGATCTGTCATCCTCTGAAGGATTTCTGATTGTCTCTGAATTTGTGCATCTAATTGAGCTTCCCGTTCTTCGAGCCAATCTTTGAGCATGTGAATAAACTGATTTTCCTCTGATGGTTCTGATTGTTGATGGAAATCATAGGTAGATGGTGGATAAGATGAAAAATGTGGTTATGTGAAATGTGATGGCTCGTCATACCATGAAGGATCTTGATAGCTCTGCCACCCTGAACGGTATATACATTGATCGCTCGGGTGGTTACCATCACATATCATACATCTCCCCATCTCGTTCTGTTGAGCAAATGTAGTATTGCTTGGTTCTGGCATCCAGTGATAATTGTTGGGCTGGACAACAGGCCTCAGAAAACCGGACTGTTGCTCCCAGATTTGGGGTGTATCTTCTAGTAAAGCTCGTGATCTTTCAATCTCCCAGTAGTGTTCCATTTTTTAATCACCTGAAAAAGAAAGAAATAAAAATTACAGATAAAAATAAAGAAAATTAGATACAAGTAAATTAGATAGCTTCAAAATTAATAACTCAAGAAAAATAAGCCCCGGCAACGGCGCCAAAAACTTGACCGGCGTAAACACACACGTATAATGCAAGCGCACGTATCGTTCAAGTAGTAAAAATATCGATCCCACGAGGACTTAATTCCTACTGTTGTTATTAATTATTGAATCTATTTATTTACAAATATCTAATTGAGGGTGAAGAGAATGATTGTTTGATTGGTTGAAAGTGGTTTTACAAAATAAATAAATAAATAAAAGACAAAAGAAAATACTAAGGAAAATAACAAAAGACACAAAGATCTAGGGTTGTGAATCCTTCTAATATCTTTTAAAAGATGAAGTGATTATTTTATGTTTGTGTAATAAATCAGTTTGCTAACTTGGAACACTAAATTATGCAAAAGCCTCTGTCGATGGTCAGACGTAAATACCCAGTTTAACCCAATTGAACCATATGTCTATGTCAACCAAATTATCTGGATTCATTGAGTTTAAGTTCCAATTATGGCTACCCCCGCCCGACAGGTATATTCCTATCCTGTAAGGAAATCTATTAAAGGGTTATCTATCCTCAAGGAAGATCATGGGCTATTAAGTCTAAGGCTGAAACCTAAAATCTCTATGTCTAGTTCATTTTAGATTTACCACATCAATCTTATTGGTGATCAGACAACAAGAGGCATTAAGCTTAAGACTTAATAAGTAAACCTTTAAATTACCCAAACTATAAAATAACCCCTTATAAACCGGTGATATTAGAATTCATCACAACCCTAGATAACTAACACATAACTAGGGCTAATAAAAACTTAAAAGTAAAAGACATAAAATAAAAGCTGAAAAGTAAAATAAAATAACATGCTAAGGTAAAAGGAATTACTTTTACTACTACTAATTTAGATATCTCCCATAAAATAAATATAAACTTGTGATAATATTACCAACCGACCAGTCTGGCGGTATCCTGATTAAGTCAAATTAAGTCCAACCATCCATAAAGGCGGAACCAAAATTAAATTACCAACCGACCAATCTGGCGGTATCCTTTTTAAGTCAATATTTTAAATAGTGAATATATTATTTTTACGGGAGATTAATCTAAATAGTAACAGTTAAAAGAATTAACTTTCACCCTACATGTCATTAGCACTAGCAGGGAGGCAACCCATGCAATTTGTTGTAATTTCTGTTTTATATTTTGTGTATACATGTTGTAGAATTTTTTTTAATTTTGTGTGTTATTTTTGTAGGGAAAAGCACAAACGGAGCATTTTTAGACAGAAGGAATGGTGTTTGGCAAAAATGAAAGCTAATTCATTAGCGATGGCTGAATAAGGAATGGATTCTTGAGACGCATCCTAATGGATTTATATACCAAACGAGTGGCGTATTGCGTACACAATTCCGTTGTCTTAATTATTGCTTTGATTCGCTTTTCTATTGTAATTATCTTTATTTTAGTAGACAGGATCCAGACTTGTTGACTTGCTGACGTGGCTGATGACATGTAGATGACCTGAAGTGACACGTGGCACACGTGGCGATGATGACTGTCGGCACCGTAGGATGCTGACACGTGGCAAGGCGCATGTTAGCATATCGGCTGTGATGGTGACACGTGGCAAAACGCATGTTAGCAAAGTCAAACTTTTCTCAGATTCTGATTTGTGGACTCGGCGCACGTTAGCACTGTTCGGCGCATTTTAGGCGTCGCGACGCGGAAGGTCTTGGCGTCGCGACGCGGACAATTTACTGAAATGTCCTTTTTGTCCAATTTTCACTGTTTTGGCCCAAATCACCTCCAAAATGTCCTGAAACTTTATTTATCTACAAAATAACACAAAACACATTAAAAGTTCACAAAACTTAAGAAACTATACAAAATATTATGTTAAAATGAGTGGGAAATAGTGATATAAATACCACTCATCACAAAGCCAAGGCTTAGTTGATTTAGAGGAAAAGGTTAGAGAATATATTGGATATATTGGATATATGTTTTGGACTTGGAAGTCCACCTACCGGATATAGGAATTGGATGAGATCTAATTGATCTTAGAGATCTACCGAGTTAATATCATACAGCTTGTTGGCCAAAGTCAAGGTGTGTGTTATTTAACGGGATCCTAGCCCACTAGGAAACTAGTTTTCCTGAGTACTCCATAGAGGGTTAGAGGCTCGCCGAAAAATAGTGGGAGGCAAGTATTAAATTTGTAATTTCGGTTAGATACTTGCCAATACTCGCTCATTTCATTTTTCGTCATTAAAATTTATATATATATATATATATATATTAGTTGGACTAATATTTAATTGTTGTTTTAATTAAACAGTTAGACTATATTCAAACTACTTCATTATAGTTGATTATATAATTGGATTATAGTCATCAATATATTTGAATTTACCAATCAAATTGTAGTTTTTGCTACTATTTTTGCTGTACTTTTCTGGTCACTGTTCTTGCGGTAATAGAGATTGTTTTTGCAGTTTTTTGGGGTCACAGGGGGCTATTTTCAGTGCATTTTCAGGAGGGTTCTCTCGGCAGTTAAAGGGCTGTATGTGATGGGTATTCTCGGCGGTTAAGAGGCTATTGTGGA
This sequence comes from Zanthoxylum bungeanum, assembly GCA_019454045.1. NCBI lineage: Eukaryota > Viridiplantae > Streptophyta > Magnoliopsida > Sapindales > Rutaceae > Zanthoxylum > Zanthoxylum bungeanum. The sequence continues at coordinate 15,934 of SKCR01049999.1, forward strand.
GGTATATGCGGTAGTGGATGGGCTGTTTGCAGAGGGTATTTTCTGGGGCTATATGTGTGCAGTGAAGTGGTATTTGTGGGGGCTGTATATGGCTGAGGAGATGGGTTTTAGGGCTTGTTAATGGCTGCTTCGTGGGTTTGTGACTAAGGGTCTTCTCGTGGTCTTGGTCAAGGGTGAAGGTTGCTGTGAAGGAGCCGTGAGCTGGTCATGAGTTTATTAGGGTTTATATGTGGGCTGTAGGTGTGTGGCGTAAATCATTTTATTGCTTACGTGATGGGCTATGTGTGTTGAATGAAGAGAGGGGCTGCGATGTCAGTTTGTTGGTTTGTGAGCAAGCTGTGTGTCTTTGCGTGACGGTTTATTCGTGAGAGATCAGAGAGTGGTCGTGAAGCTTCTTAGGCGAGGTCTGTGAAGGGTTTAGGGCTGTTCAGTTTTTTTATTTTTGTGAAGGGTTAAGGTGCGTGTGTTTGTGCGACAGTGGCTGAGAGTGAGTGTTTTAGGGTTTCTTATTTGTGTCCTAGCCGAGAGTGTGTAAGCTGTGTGGATCAATTGGAGGGTTGGCTGGTGCGTTGTGGCATTTTGTGAGATGTGTGACGGTGTCGAGGTTTTAGAGAGAGTTAGGGTGAGGGCAGTGAGTGAGCTACTGGCTTGGCTTTGTTTGAGTGTTTGGCTTTTGTTGTTCACGTCTTGGAGGGCTACTGTGAACTAGGGTTTTTGGTTCTTTCCTTACTTTGCCGAGAGTGAGAGATGATAAAAAAAGCAGTGAGGATTAGGGTTTTGTTTTTGTGTTTTTCCGTGAGTTGCCGATAGCTTTAGGATTTGGTTATGTGCTATTTTTATAGTGAGAGGGTAGGGGGATTTGGGTTTGCATGGATTTGTTTCAATAAGGAAATAAATCAATTAAAAAAAAGATGGATTTTATTTAGTTTATTAAAGGAAATGATATTTGTATTTTAGGTGGGTAAATATATTAAATTGGGTGAGTGAATTATTTAAATTAGGGATGGATTTATTTTAATTTTGGAATTTAATTTAATTAGATTTAATAATTAGATTTAGTTTAATTTAATTTCAATTTAATTGGTTTTAATTTAATTTCTGACATGCGTTTTAAATGTTTTAATTGTGATTTAATGGGCTTGGGCTAGGTGTGTGTTTTAAAATGGAGGCCCAACAAGCGAACCCGAAGCTAATTCAGCGAATTAAATCCGACAGTGTGTCAATTCTGGACTCTTCTGTTCCGACGTCCGTTTCCCGCGGCTTCCGTAACTTAAAAGGTAGTGCCTCCATACGAGACTCATCACAGGGACTTATATGCAAAAATACAGTGCCTACAGTCGCCCCCACTTTGAAGGGACTTGTGCAGTGTGTGACAATGACAATCCTATTAAAGTTTATGCAATGCATTTTACTTACCTGGCTTGCCAGCTGCCACCTGACTTGCCTGCTGCCTCGAGCTGAGTTGATGTCGCAGTGGACCTCGATCCTAGGACACATCCCAATAACTGCAACCGACAACGGGGGCCTCGACCCTGGGACGCATCCCGAAAATGATAATGCAGTGGACCTCAATCCTGGGACGTATCCCAATAGCTGCAACCGACAACGGGGGCCTCGACCCTGGGAAGCATCCCAATACCGCTGACAAAATATAGGCCTCGACCCTGGGACGCATCCCAAAAATGATGATGCAATGGACATCGATCTTGGGACGCAACCCAATAGCTACAACCGACAACGGGGGCCTCGAACCTGGGATGCATCCCAATACCGTTGACAAAATGTGGGCCTCGACCCTGGGACGCATCCCGAAAATGATGATGCAGTGGACCTCGATCCTAGGACGCATCCCAATAGCTGCAACCAACAACAGGGGCCTCGACCTTGGGCCGCATCCCAATACCACTGACAAAATGGGCCTCGATCCTGGGACGCATCCTGAAACTAATGATGCAGTGGACCTCGATCCTGGGACGCATCTCAATAGCTGCAACCGACATCAGGGGCCTCGACCCTGGGACTCATCCCAATACCGCTAACAAAATGGGCCTCGACCCTGGGACGTATCCCGAAACTAATGATGCAGTAAACCTCGATCTTGGGATGCATCCCAATAGCTGCAACCGAAAACAGGGGGCCTCGACCCTTGGACGCATCCCAATACCGCTGACAAAATATGGGCCTCGATCCTGTGACTCATCCCCGAAACCGATACTGCCATGGGCCTCGACCCTGGGACTCATCCCTAAAACTGATGATGATGTGGGTCACGACCATGTGACTCATCCCCAAAACTGATGCTGATGTGGGCCTCGCCCCGGGACTCATCCCCCAAATCGGATACTGATGCTGATGTGAGTCTCGACCCTGTGACTCATCCCCAAATCTGATATTGATGCTGTGGGCCTCGCCCCCAAGCTGATACTGATGTGGGCCTCGACCCCAAACTGATACTGATAATGTGGGCCTAGCCCCTAAGTTGATACTGATGTGGGCCACGACCCCAAACCGATAATGTATCTCCATACCCAGAGTGCCATACCCGGCAAAACTGATACTGATGTCTCCGTACCAGGAGTGCCATACCTGGCAAGACTGCCCGACTTGTAAATTCCCAAACTGTGTTTCCATTCTCGTAGTGCCATTCCTGGCATGTTCATTCCCGAACTGTGTTCCATTCTTGGAGTGTCATTCTCGGCTAGTTCATTTCCGAACCTTGCTCCATTCTCGGATTGCCATTCTCAGCTTGTCCATTCTTGAGCCTTGCTCCATTCTCGGATTACCATTCTTGGCTTGTTCATTCTCGAACTCTGCTCCATTCTCGGATTGCCATTCTCGGCTAGTTCATTCTCGAACCTGCTCCATTCTCGGATTACCATTCTCGGCTTGTTCATTCTCGAACCTTGCTCCATTCTCGGATTGTCATTCTCGGCTTGTCCATTCTCGAACCTTGATCCATTCTCGGATTACCATTCCTCTGCTTGTCCATTCTCGAACTCTGCTCCATTCTCCGATTACCATTCTCAGTTTGTTTATTCTCGAACCTTACTCCATTCTCATATTACCATTCTCGGCAAAACTGATAATGAACTAAAGTGGGCCTCGCCCCCAGAGTGCCATACCCAGCAAGACTGATACTAGTGATGTGATGTTTCATTACAACATATTATACTGCCTCTTATGAGATAATCCTGATAGCTAGACATATTTTCGTCCTCAACGAATGCTTTCGCGTCGAAACCTGAGAACCTTCAAAGTACTTGATACACTCAACTCCGATCCTCTGAATAGGTGATCTGAACTAGACTCCTAGTGTGTGTGTGCCAAGGTTCTTTCGCAGCTTATTCTTTAATTGAGCAAACTCGATGATTTCATTTCAGAGAATCGGATCGGTGGGTCTAACCAATCTAGATGTCTCGATCACACTTTGTGATTACTTCGTCATACTCAACATGATATGATCTTCTTCTTTTTTTCTTTCGTCTCTTTCTTTTCATTCTTTCATTTATCTTTTTTTTTCCTTTGACACACCTACCCTTTAAGGTAACATTTCTCCTCATGGTTGTCCTAATACTCGCCCATGGGTAGCTTCACGCTTATCGGTTATAGGCGGTCTATTTTTTTTCTATTTTTTCATCGCATAGACTCTTTCTTTATTTCCAACCATATCATATATCATAGTGTGTGTAAACCAGGGTGGACATCCAGGCAAAAGGTCATTCAACGAACCATCATCCCTTCGACTAGTCATCTTGCCAACCACTCAGGTTTCCACTGTTGAGATCTGGTAATCAAGTGCTCGCGAGTCCAGGTGAGATCAATCCATTCAGAGTACCGGACGAGAGCACGTCTCACACTTATTGTTTCTAAGGCTTCTCCCTACAGCAAACAATGTCATCACCAGACATATGCTCAACTATCAAAGACTTCTCACTCTAATTTTTTTTTCGCTCACTCTATGGAATTCTCCTTTCTACTGCTAATAATATGGGCTTCGCCCCCATGGGATCTATTCCTGAAACTTATACTGGTATGGCCTCAACCTTGGGATTCCTTCATAAGACTAATACTGATGCGGGCCTCAACCCGGTGATTCATTCCTGAAACTGATATTGATTCTGATTCATTCCTAAGACTAATACTGATGCGGGCCTCAACCCGGTGATTCATTCCTGAGACTACTATTGATGCGGGCCTCAACCCGGTGATTCTTTCCTGAAATTGATGACACTGTAATGTTGCTGCTTCTGATTGACCTTTGCCGCTTTCTCTTTTTCTCCGTTGAAACATGTGAATACAAAGAAAACAAAACACAAAAAGAATGCAAGTGCATTACTTGTATGCATGCATGCATGGATGAATTTCCTATCCCGTTGGGTTAGGTCTTTCTGCAAATTCCCTTGGTGACTATTCAGTCTTCTCTTCCTTGCCGTACAATTTTCTGTTCCTCGGTTTCCTTTTCTCGATATCCATATTTGCTAAACTATTTTTTGACAAAATTTTTATTTTTAATATCTAACCCAATGGATATCTATGATGGCTTTTAAGACACAGAGGTTAATATGATGCATGTATGCATGAGATGCATGAGATGTGTGCGATGCATGGAATATATAAGTCGGCCCATCGGTATTTCAGAAGCTTTTGGCCCAATTGTCATAGGATACGAACTTATCCCAGTTTAAATGGCCCAACAAGTTCGCATTTCTGACAAGAAGTCCAACTGAATCCAAATGACAATGGCCCCAAACACAAGCATAGAACAAATAATCTCTAAGGTTCACATGTGGGTTCAATCCGGTAGGTCGACTTATATATTTCATTCTCGAACCTGCTCCATTCTCGGATTACCATTCTCGGCTTGTTCATTCTCGAACCTTGCTTCATTCTCGGATTGTCATTCTCGGATTGTCCATTCTCGAACCTTGATCCATTCTCGGATTACCATTCTTGGCTTGTCCATTCTCGAACTCTGTGCCATTCTCCGATTACCATTCTCGGTTTGTTCATTCTCGAACCTTACTCCATTCTTGGATTACCATTCTCGGCAAAACTGATACTGAACTAAAGTGGGCCTCGCCCCCAGAGTGCCATACCCGGCAAGACTGATTCTGATAAAGATGTGGGCCTCGCCGCCAGAGTGCCATACTCGGCAAGACTGATACTAGTGATGTGATGTTTCATTTCAACAAATTATACTGCCTCTTATGAGATAATCCTGATAGCTAGACATATTTTCGTCCTCAACGAATGCTTTCACGTCGAAACCTGAGAACCTTCAATGTACTTGATACACTCAACTTCGATCCTCGGAATAGGTGATCTGAACTAGACTCCTTGGTGACTATTCGGTCTTCTCTTCCTTGCCGTACAATTTTCTGTTCCTCGGTTTCATTTTCCCGATATCCATGTTTGCTAAACTCTTTTTTGATAAACTTTTTATTTTTAATCTCTAACCTAATGGATATCTATACTGGCTTTTAAGACACAAGGGTTAATATGATGCATGTATGCATGAGATGCATGAGATGCGTGCGATGCATGGAATATATAAGTCAGCCCATCGACATTTCAGATGCTTTTGGCCCAATTGTCATAGGATACGAACTCGTCCCAGTTTAAATGGCCCAACAAGTTCGCATTTCTGACAAGAATTCTAACTGAATCCAAATGACAATGGCCCCAAACACAAGCATAGAACAAATAATCTCTAAGGTTCACATGTGGGTTCAATCCGATAGGCCGACTTATATAATTCATTCTCGAACCTGCTTCATTCTGGGATTACCATTCTCGGCTTGTTCATTCTCGAACCTTGCTCCATTATCAGATTGTCATTCTCGGCTTGTCCATTCTCGAACCTTGATATATTCTCGGATTACCATTCTTGGCTTGTCCATTCTCGAACTCTGCGCCATTCTCCGATTACCATTCTCGGTTTGTTCATTCTCGAACCTTACTCCATTCTCGGATTACCATTCTCGGCAATACTGATACTGAACTAAAGTGGGCCTCGCCCCCAGAGTGCCATACCCGGCAAGACTGATTCTGATAAAGATGTGGGCCTCGCCCCTAGAGTGCCATACCCGGAAAGACTGATACTAGTGATGTGATGTTTCATTTCAACATATTATACTGCCTCTTATGAGATAATCCTGATAGCTAGACATATTTGCGTCCTCAATGAATGCTTTCGCGTTGAAACCTGAGAACCTTCAAAGTACTTGATACACTCAACTCCGATCCTCTGAATAGGTGATCTGAACTAGACTCCTATTGTGGTCCTAATATTCGGCCCTGGGTAGCTTCACGCTTATCGATTATAGGTTGTCTATTTTTTCTATTTTTTCATCGCAGAGACTCTTTCTTTATTTCCAACCATATCATATATCGTAGCATAAGTAAACCAGGGTGGACATCCAGGCAAACGGTCATTCACCGATCCATCATCCCTTCGACTAGTCATCTTGCCAACCACTCAGGTTTCCACTGTTGAGATCCCGTAATCAAGTGCTCGCGAGTCCAGCTGAGATCAATCCATTCAGAGTATCGAACGAGAGCACGTCTTACACTTATCGTTTCTAAGGATTCTCCCTACAGCAAACAATGTCATCACCAGACATATGCTCAACTATCAAAGACTTCTCACTCTAATTTTTTTTTTCGCTCACTCTATGGAATTCTTCCTTTCTACTGCTGATAATATGGGCTTCGCCCCTCTGGGATCCACTCCTGAAACTTATACTGGTATGGGCCTCTACCCTGGGATTCCTTCCTGAGACTAATACTGCTGCGGGCCTCAACCTGGTGATTCATTCCTGAAACTGATATTAATTCTGATTCATTCATGAGACTAATACTGATGCGGGCCTCAACCCGGTGATTCATTCCTGAGACTAATACTGATGTGAGCCTCAACCCGGTGATTCCTTCCTAAAATTGATGACACTGTACTGTTGCTGCTTCTGATTGGCTTACCTTTGCCGCTTTCTCTTTTTCTCCGTTGAAACCTGTGAATACAAAGAAAACAAAACACAAAAAGAATGCAAGTGCGTTACTTGTATGCATGCATGCATGGATGAATTTCCTATCCCGTTGGGTTAGGTCTTTCCGCCAATTCCCTTGGTGACTATTCGGTCTTCTCTTCCTTGTCGTACAATTTTCTGTTCCTCGGTTTCCTTTTCCCGATATCCATGTTTGCTAAACTCTTTTTTGACAAACTTTTTATTTTTAATCTCTAACCCAATGGATATCTATGATGGCTTTTAAGACACATGGGTTATTGTGATGCATGTATGCATGAGATGCATGAGATGCATGCGATGCATGGAATATATAAGTCGGCCCATCGGCATTTCAGACGCTTTTGGCCCAATTGTCATAGGATACGAACTCGTCCCAGTTTAAATAGCCCAACAAGTTCGCATTTCTGACAAGAAGTCCAACTGAATCCAAATGACAATGGCCCCAAACACAAGCATAGAACAAATAATCTCTAAGGTTCACATGTGGGTTTACGGGAGTTCGGACAAAGTCTCTCGCTGACGAAGGATTGCCCATAACTAGGACTCCCCACTCAAGGGTTCAAATGACCAAGTGAGCGCACCTTTTTTATACACTAAGGTACGTGCCAACGAGCTATGGTGTGTGACTGATTGTCAAATGGATTTCCCGTTGTAGATTCCCCAGAGGGAGGGTGGATCGAGGCTCTCTTAAGTACCCAAGCCTCTTAGGCTCTTATTACTTAGTGACATTAATAAACAACGAGTCCTCCAAATTAGTCCATCATAATAGGCTACAAGTAAATGATTATCTAGGTGCCTTCACATCTTTTCCTTATAGAAAGGTAGTGAATGAAGGAAGACACCAAACCATTACCTAGCTCAAAAAGTGCCTTTGATTAAACCCCGTTCAACCGACAGTAAACACAGTTAATTAAAGCATAAATCATAAACATTACAAGACATTATTTCGGGGCTGATTCTCTATCCCCAGTGGAGTCGCAAGACTGTGGGACACAGAAACTGGGCGACGCATGCTGTTCCGGGCTCGCGGCCCGGTTGGGAGTACGGAGTAGCCCGTAAGGGACTAAACCGGAGAATAATGGAGTCGTCACTCGGTGTGAACCGGGACAAAGATTTAAGGCCGCACTCACCCCTCGCAAGTGAAGACCTCAAACCATTGGGTTCGGAATGGTCCCTTACTTATGCCACTTGTAATGATGTGATTTGTGCAATAATTTAATCGAATCTAGCAACATACATTCCCAAGGGTATTCTATTTCACATGCATAAGTACAAGGCTCATATCTAAGTTTGCATATAACCTATGTCCGAATTTGCATACAACCTATTTGTATATAACCTATGTCCAAATTTGCATGCATAAAGGTAAATTTAAATACGGCAAGCATGCAAATTCATAAGCACATTATATTCATGGATACGGAAACGCAAGCAAACAATAATCATACAAGCATGCATAAAATTGAATCAGAATAATGGCAAGCGCATAATTTCACAAACACATTGCATTGATAATCATGGGAGCACAAACAAGCAATAATTATACAAGCATGCATATTAAAGAGAGGCATTAAGCGCATAATGTAAAAAGATAACTAGAGAGGCAATCATACGTTAAAATAAACATGCCATGGTGCGATGCAAAATGATGAATGATTATGCAAGAAGATGACATACAAAGAAAAACAAATAACGAAATAAAAGGCGCGGTGAAGTATCGTGGTAAAGGTAGACCGAAGGCTTTTTATCCCTCCAAATAGAGGACCTTTAATCCAACTTACTAAGCCCATGCGCATCACATCATAATGCATATAAAAGTAAAGACAATAATATTGGACTTTGTATCCCCGACTGAACACGTCTTACATTCAACCGAAGATACATCATCCGGCGCGGCAAAACATCGTGGTAAAGGCTTTTAACCCCTCGACATGGAGGACCTTTAATCCAACTTACTAAGCCCATGCGCTAATAACACAATGCATATAAAAAATAAAGACAACAATATCAGACTTTGTAAACCCGATTGAACACATCTTACATTCAACCGAATATACATCATCCGGCGCGGCAAAGCATCGTGGTAAAGGATTTTAACCCTCAAAATGGAGGACCTTTAATCCAACTTACTAAGCCCATGCGCTTTATCTCATCATTACACAAACAAATAACATACAGAAATTAAATAACGGATAATAAACAAACAAGACAAAATAAATCGAAATATATGTCGTTTGCTCAAGTGGTACGTGGAGTTGTATCCCAAGTACAGACCGCACTACCGTCCATTCGGATTCAGCTACGGAGTTTACGTCTGGGTTTCCATCCTATATACCATAAGAGACGACACATTTTCCATTTTATTCAAGGGCCACAACACACATCATTCCACAATACTCATGCACATAAAACTCAATAAACAATAAAAATACAAATGAAAATAGATGTGAAAAGTACCCTCAGGTCTAACCTTTTATGTCGACTTTCAGAGGCGCGTTGCAAGGCCGTCGGAAGGGCTAATACTTCGTAACTTTTCTGGTTCACTGGTTCACATCTTTCCTCGCTATTTTGACTGCTCGGGCTACTGTTTTCATTCCATTTCACCACTGTTTTGCTGCTGTTTTTACTGTACTTTTCTGGTCACTGTTCTTGAGGTAATATGGATTATTTTTGAGGTTTTTTGGGGTCACATGGGCTGTTTTCAGTGCAGTTTCAGGAGGTTTCTCTCGACAATTAAAGGGCTGTATGTGATGGGTATTCTCGGCAGTTAAGAGGCTTGTTTATGGAGGTATATGCGGCATTGGGGATGGGCTGTTTACAGAGGGTATTTTCTGGGGCTATATGCGTGCAGTGAAGGGGTATTTGTGGGGGCTGTATACGGCTGGGGAGATGGGTTTTAGGGCTTGTTTTGGCTGCTTCGTGGTTTGTGACTAAGGGTCTGCTCGTGGTCTTGGTCAAGGGTGAAGGTTGCTGTGACTGTGAATGAGCCGTGAGCTGGTCGCGAGACTAATAGGGTTTATATGTGGGCTGTAGGTGTGTGGCGTAAATCAGTTTATTGCTTACGTGATGGGCTGTGCGTGTTGAATGAAGATAGGGGCTGCGATGTCAGTTTGTTGGTTTGTGAGTAGACTGTGTGTCTTTGCGTGAGGGTTTATTCGTGTGAGAGATCAGAGAGTGGTCGTGAAGCTTCTTAGGCGAGGTCTGTGAAGGGTTTATGACTGTTCAGTTTGTTATTTTTGTGAAGGGTTAGGGTTCGTGGTTTTTGCGACAGTGGCTGAGAGTGAGTGTTTTAGGGTTTCTTATTTATGTCTTGGCCGAGGGGGTGTGTAAGCTGTGTGGTTCAATTGGAGGACTAGCTGGTGCGTTGTGGCATTTTCTGCGATGAGTGATGGTGTCAAGGTTTTCGAGAGAGTCAGGGTGAGGGCAGTGAGTCTGCTAGCTTGGCTTGTTTGAGAGTTTGGCTTTTGTTGTTCACGTCATGGAGGGCTGCTGTGAACTAGGGTTTTTGGTTCTTTCCTTACTTTGCCGAGAGTGAGTGAATGATAAAGAAGGAGTGAGGATTAGGGTTTTATTTTTGTTGTTTTGCCCTGAGTTGCCGAGAGCTTTAGGGTTTGGTTATGTGCCATTTTTATAGTGAGAGGGTATGGGGATTAGGGTTTGCATGGATTTGTTTGAATAAGGAAATAAATCAATTAAAAAAAAGATGGATTTTATTTAGTTTATTAAAGGAAATGATATTTGTATTTTGTGGGTAAATATATTAAATTTGGTGGTGTGTGAATTATTTAAATTAGGGATGGATTTATTTTAATTTGGAATTTAATTTAATTAGATTTAATAAATGGATTTGTTTAATTTAATTTCAATTTAATTTAATTTCAATTTAATTGGTTTTAATTTAATTTGTGACATGTGTTTTAAATGTTTTAATTGTGATTTAATGGGTTTGGGCTGAGTGTGTGTTTTAAAACGGAGGCCCAACAAGCGAACCCGAAGCTAATCCAGCGAATTAAATCCGACAGTGTGTCAATTCTTGACTCTTCCCTTCCGACGTCCGTTTCCCGCGGCTTCCGCAACTTAAAAGGTAGTGCCTCCATACGAGACTCATCATAGGGACTTATATGCAAAAATGCAATGCCTACAGTGCTAAATGCCGTTAATGGTACTGATTTTTTTAGTAAGTTTTATTTGCCAAAATCCTGACTTGCAGTCAAATTTTGAATAATAGTTATTTCCTTTAGCCAAGTTTTTAAAACATTCTTATTTGGAATAAAATATCCATCAAATTGAGTATCTTATTTGATTCTTTATAATTAATATTATACGAGCTTTTCCTCATTTTATTTCAGCATGATTCCTAATCACGAAGGTTGGGCTGCTGTGTGGGCTTTTACTAGGCCTTATAAGTTTAAGATCCAATAATTCTTTAATCGGTTTATTAAACCATTCTTTATCTTCTTTGTTATAATCCATTGGTTTAACACGTATTATAATTGTTGAATCTATCAATTTTATTTCTACATATTCTTTTTTAATATCCCATTTTTCTATTGGATTTTCCCAATAATTTTCAGCGATTGCTTTTTTAACATCTTCTATTGTTATGTGTGATTCTTCAATGCAATTTATTTGCTTTTTTACTTTTTTTTTTACAATTGTAACTTAAAGTTTTATTTCGTCCTGAGTCCAAATCCATTTATCACCATGTTGGGCTGGGTGAACTCTGAAGGGTTTAAACTCTCTAGAAAGTTTTAATAAATGACCGCAAGGAGTCTTTAAAGTTATCATATATAATAGATTTATTAATTTAATTTTACGATTTAATAGTATTTTTTAATTGTAATAGGATATTATAATATGTTTTCATATTATAATACATTTCTTATAAAATTATAATATATATTTTTATTGTAATAAGTTTTTTTTTAATACAAAATTAATTATAAAGATATTTTTATTTCATAATTTAATAATAAAAAATTAATTCTATAAGTTAATTGTAGAGATTAAATTGCCACATATATTTTTTTTTTTAATGGATATTATAATATATTTATATATTTTAATTTATAATTTTATAATAATAAATTAAAAATATTAATGAATTAATTAAATTAATAGGTTTCTTAGTCTCCTAGTATAAGTGACATTCGCCGATTGTCTTTATGATTACTCCGCCTCAGTCTTTACAACCTTATGACATCTTTCATCCCTAGACATGTGGCTCACTGTATTCTGTAGGATATTTTCACTCAAAATTTGTAGAAGAAGAGAGTTAAGATAAAAAATATTATTTTATTGATACGAAAATATATTACATCGACAAACAAAGCTTTTCTTTTATGGAAGCTTTCCTTACTCCCTTATTCAAGATATTTAATTAAAGAGTTTTAATCAATATCCCAACATTATTGGAGCTCGAAGCTATGGGTTCATTTAGTCCCCGTGCTACCTCGATACACTGTAGGAAGCCATAAAATAATTTGAAAGTCCAATTAAGATCTCACTTGCATAATTATATGTTATGATAAATTATCAATGCTATTAATAATTAATTTCAATAACACTTGAAGAGTATATTTTAAATAGTTTAATATAAAGTTTTTAATGCACATGATTATAAGATAATCAAATATTAAATTTAAAGAGTTTAAATTTTCTTATTTAATTTATCAAATCATCAATTAAATAATTGTGGAATTTGTATCAAATATAAACACCTAATATTGGATATTATTTATTTAATTTATTAAGTGAAGACTATATATATATATATGTTATGAGTTTTTTTTTTTTTTTGGTAATTGATTACAATTAAATAACCTCAACTCTAAGTATAAAAGGAAAACTAGTTGTCTTCTTATTAGAATAAGAGTTATAAAATAAAACCATAGCCACCTTTGCTATCTTCTTCTCTTATGGAGAAAGAAAAGAACAATGTGTAGTGATTTTTTTTCTAAAATGTTTAGATAAAATTTTTATGAGTAATAGAGAGCCTACCCTCTGATTTTTTGATGTTAAGATATTGTTGACGGCTGATTTCGGTCTCAGTGCAATATGAGAATATTACCCCCAGAGCAACCCTCCCTCAATAGTGAATTTGTTTGGTTATGGGGGGACTAAAAATAAATTTAGCAAAAGACAGATAAATACACCAATCAACAAGGAGATTTAACGTGGATCGGCTGATCAGATCCCACCTACGTCCACGGGCACAAAACCAATGATACTTTTATTACTGAGATATGCTTCTCTGATCTTTCTTGTGTTTACGAGTCTGATGATGATATTGATACCCTTACTTACACTTTCCCCTTCTATTGATAATAGTGAAGAAATCAGATACCTTTTCCCATAAGGATTCCTAGTTGAAAACTACATTCTCTTCTCATATCCTATTAGGACACTGACTCATTCACTTCCCATATCCTATTAGGACACTGATTTATCTACTTTTCCCATTAAAGTTGGATAACTTATCTTCTTATCCGTAAAAATAGGATGTCTTATCTTCTGGAGCATATCCCGCCATATTTCTCGGTCTTCATGAGGTCGGTCACAATGGTCTTTTGAACTGAGAATGCTGCTGTCGATCTGATAATGCCCGGTTATCCGATCTCAAGATCTCGGCTGTTACCGATCTTAAGTGCTTGGTCCCCAACTCATGTGGTCGGGTCGGTATTAATGATCTCGATCAACAAGGGAGTTTCCCCTTTTTTGCCTCTGCCTTATTGGTTAAATTTCATAGAACCTGAAAATACCACCAACATCTGTCCCCTAGTTCTCGGTTCCAACAAGTGTACGAGTTGGTGCCGGGAACTATATAAAAGAGTTGTACGGTTGATGAACTGGTGGCCGATTTTCGAAGGAGAAAATTCGTCGGCCTACACTTATCTCATCCTCGGTCTGACTCAGGTGTTCGGCCTGTCTTTCTTTATACCGACACAAAATTCCTTTATTGCCCTTCTCTAAATCGTCCCTCGAGATGCGCAACCGTCACATCCTCTTAAATGCCCATCGGATCACTTCTAGGGTTTAACGGGAGCCTGCCACTTGTTAACCATATGTCATTCTCCCGCCAAAAAGCAAAACAATCCGACCGCTATTGCCAATTCAAAAGATGCCCAATCTCAGTCGTCCATCCAATTCTGAAAGATCATTTAAAAAACGACACGTGGTGTATATCTGACGCTTTCGTTCAATCCAACGGCCACAAGTGCACCGAACAGGGTATAACAAAATGGAGTAAACACTGTTGCCCTCTTTCACGAACTCTTCGAATTTCCCCAACCGCGAGAACTCCTTTTTCCAATCTGTGCTCAGTGAACTCAAAGAATGACCAGACCGCACCGAGCAATCTGCAACCTTCCTAAAAGAAACAAGTAAGTCTTCTGGACAACCTTCCTGCTTCGCTTTTTATGAGTTGCGAATCCTGCTCCTTTTTTCTGTGTGTTTTTGGTTTTGTGTTGCTAGGGAGAGATTTATGGCTTGAACTCTGTTGTTAGGGCATTTAGAACCCATAAGTTTAGTCTTCCCGGAATCCCAGGGTAACTTGTGAAATCCCTGCCCATTTTAGAAATTAGCTATAGACTGACCTCCTCTTTTTTTTTATTTCTCGGATGTCAGGGATGTATGGCAACAAGTCTTCCTCTGCAAACCCTGCTAGACCTCCGACCCCCCATGTTGAAGAGCTCTCATCGAGCTCTGGGGCACCAAGCATAGAGGACCTCGACACTACCCCCACACCTTCTGAAAATGAACAAGATACTTACCATAAGAGAATACCTTGGAAGGACCCAGAGCCCGGTAATTTCGACTGCTCGGCTTTGGATATGGACCGTCCTTCCAAGATAACTGAAGATGACCTAGCACTGCTCCGGCAATGATATGACATTCTGATAGATATCACTCTTGAAGTCCCCGGGCCAATGGATCGTGCTAGTCAATCCGATGAGGGTTCAATAGCTCTTCTCCCGGCTTTCTTTGAGTGTGGAATCCGGCTACCAATTCAACGCTATTTCGCCTGGATGCTGGCCGAGATGGAGATAGCCCCTTGCCAATTGAGCCTAAATAGCTGGAGGATTTTGGCTGGGCTATATGTGATTTAGAGTCGGGCAGGACTCGGTGAACCCTCTCTTGAAGAAGCGAATAGGTTGTGTCGGTTGAAGGCCAACCCAAGAACACACCATGGTTGGTACTACCTTTCTGCTTACGCCGATTCGTCAAACATCATCGGCAAACTCCCCGACTCCAACAAAAACTTCAAAGATTTATGTTCTGGGCCACAGGAGATTGGGGATGGGTCCTGAGATCCTACGAAGAGGAGATTTCCATCCCGGACATCTTCAGAGCGGGAGGTTAGGAATCTAACCCTTAGCGTTCCTGCTCTTGATTTTACGATAGGTTTCTAATTTCTTTGACTCTTCCCAGCTTGTTGGAGGGATGCTCCCAAGGTCTCCCACCAAGTCCGGGCGCGGGTGCGTTGGCCTCGGCTATATGCCGACCATTGGAAGCAATTGGTTAATGATGCGGCCTTTATTGAGTCGGGCCTGATTCAGACTGCTCCTCCGAAGGTCCTGGGGCGGATAGGTAGATTCTTATTAACCCTCTGGCCAATCCCCTTGTTTGCTTAGCTTGATGATGATTTGATTTTGCTCAGATTCCGATCTAACCACTCTTTTTGCCTTTGTTTTTACAGGAATGTCGAAGAGGCCAAAATTCCTTGATCAATTGGCTGGTGTGACAAGAAAACCGGCCATACTGGGGTCAGGTCCTCCCGGAAACGGCCAGCAACTGTTGAGGCCAGAAAAGTGACTGAAGTGGCACCCCCGTCAGCTATCCACAGCTTGTCTCCCCCTTACAGGGCATCGCCAACAGTCTCCGCCCGACCTACCAGCCCATCAAAATCTACCAGAAAACGGAGGCGTCTGCACGGGGCAAAGGAAACCGAGCAGTCTCAGGAGATTGAGGAGGAAAGGCTCTTAGCAAAAAATAGCCGGTTCGGAAGGAGAAAAAAGTGTCGGAGCGTACTTCCAGAAATGAGAAAGGTGTCGTTATTCTCGGTTCAGAGGACCTCGGTCAGGATATTAGGGAGGCCACTTCTCACCTGGTGCCGACATTCAATGAACTGGCCGAAGCGGTCCCTCCGGCAAAGATTCCAAGATAAGAAGATCTTTCCCCCGAGGATGTGGTTACGGGGCTATGCTCTCAGATGGCCAAGGTAGCCACATTTCCCTTATTCCCGCTGTGAGTTCATAACTTAGTTTGATTTCTGATTTTCTGTTTCTTCTCGGCAGGCGACCTACCTGGCGGCCAAGAACAAGGATCTCCTCCTGAGCCTTTTATCTGAGGGCGGCCAAGCCTAGAGGCTCCAGAACTGACTTACTGAAATGGAGACCGAGCTGCCAAAAGAAGAAAATGTAAAAAATTTGGAGCTGGCTGTCGTTGAGGCCCATACCACAAATAAAGCTCTCAGGGCCGCCGCCTCTCTAGAGAGGAAAAATGTTGATGCTGCCAAGAAGGACTTGGAGGCTGCCAGACCGACAACAAGATCCTACAGGGGAAGTGCGCAGTGTTAAGTCCAAGCTGAGGGCCAAAGATGAAGAGCTGGTACGGGCCCGGACGAGCTTAAGAGGAAGGAAGCTGAGCTGGAGGCCGAGAGAGACGCAATCCATCTTGAGGGGGTCGGGGATTGTGCTGAGATTATTCTGATGGTGTTGCCCGACCTGGATATGGGGCCTATCCATGCGGCCATTCGCTTTTGTAAATGGGAGATCTTAGAAGAGGAGTTTAAAAAATGGCTACCCTATTCTCCCGAAGAGGTAATGGATCCCGATCCCATTTTGATCACCCGGCTCCTGAAGAGGATCGTCCTGAGGCTCCTGCTCCGGCCCCTGAAGCCATAATTGTCGGGACCTCACAGGCTGTCAATGTGGAAGCTATCGTCAATCCTCCCGAGGTCGAGCCGATCCATATGCTACCCGAGCCTATCGAGGAAGAACCAATTGCCCCTGCGTGGGCTGATCAGTAAGAGCTAACCCGAACGGGGCCTCGTGTAATTCTGAACAAACTTTATCCTTATTGTAATAACTCTTTTCACGATCATATTTATGTGAATATTTATTTCATGTATTTCATTCTTACTCTGAATGCTTCCCTGCAAACAATCACTCGCGGCGTGGCTGGCCCGAGTCGGGAACATGATCTTGTGGTGAGATGAAACCCACCTCCAAGCTGAGGGAAACACTTGGCTCTGGGGGAATGTTATGTCCCCAGACCAAAAAGCTGACTCGGTGGGACATAACCCGACCCCGAGCTGAGAGAAACACTTGGCTCTGGGGGAATGTTACATCCCCAGACCAAAAAGCAGACTCAGTGGGACGTAACCCGACCCCGAGCTGAGAGAAACCATAATGGCCTCGGCAGAACGAATCCAACCCCGAGTCGAATAACCGAGTGGCCTCGGCGGAATGAATCCAGCCCCGAGCCGATTAAGCAAGTGGCCTCGGTGGAATGAATCCAGCCCCTAGCCGGATAACCGAGTGGCCTCAGCTGAATGAATCCAGCCCCGAGCCGATAAGCAAGTGGCCTCGGCGGAATAAATCCAGCCCCGAGACGGTTAAGCAAGTGGCCTCAGCGGAACGAATCCAGCCCCGAGCCGGTTAAGCAAGTGGCCTCGGCGGAACGAATCCATCCCCGATCTGATTAACCAAGTGGCCTTGGCGGAACGAATCCGGCCCCGAGCCGATTAATCCTTGGGACTTATTCAGAAGGGATGTGAATCAACCTTTGAAGCCCTATCGGGTTTGGCATGGGCGTCCCCTTCCAGACCAGCAAAAAATAAAAAACAAAACTTTGGAAAATAAAATCAAAAAATGGGAGTGACTCGAAATGAAACATTTTGCAAGTGTAAACAACAACACAGATACCTCAAAATAGCGTCCCGTCCGAGGTCTCCAAAACAAAATTCTGAATCGTTCAATTCAGAGTCCCGGCGAACCAGGATTTGGATCAAAGAGCGTTTAGAATGGTAAGGGCACATCCTCTATACTTCAGGTCGCCATGGAGCCTGTGTATTGTTTGAGGGCTTCTCCTTACAATGCTGGAGCAAGCATACGCTACGAGGGCACAATCCCTCCCCGTGCTATACTTTTCACGGATCCGAACGATCAAAATATGGATCAAAGAGTGTTGGAAACATTAAGGGCATGTCTCTCCCTATGTTCGGTAACACTGGAGTAAGCAATCGCTACGAGGGCATGATCCCTCCCCGTGCTATGCTTCCCACGGATCTGAATGATCGAAGAAATAAGTAGGGATCAAAGAGTGTCTGAAGTATTCAGGGAATACTCCTCCTTATGCTCGGTAACACTGGAGCAAGCAAACGCCACGAGGGTATCAGCCCACCTCGTGCTATGCTTCTCACGGATCCGAATGATCGAAGAAATAGGTAGGGATCAAAGAGTGTCTAAAGCATTAAGGGAATGCTCATCCTTATGCTCGGTAACACTGGAGCAAGAAAATGCCATGGGGGTATCATCCCCCCTCGTGCTATGCTTCTCATGGATCCGAACGATCAAAATAGGGATCAAAGAGTGTCCGAAGCATTAAGGGCATGTTCCTCCTCATGTTCGATAACACTGGAGCAAGAAAAGGCCACGAGGGTATCATCCCTCCTCGTGCTATGCTTCTCACGGATCCGGACGATCAAAATAGGGATCAAAGAGTGTCTGAAGCATTAAGGGCATGTTCCTCCTTATGTTCGGTAACACTGGAGTATGAAGACACCACGATGGTATAATCCCTCCTCGTGTTATGCTTCTCATGGATCCCAATGATCGAAGAAATAGGTAGGGATCAAAGAGTGTCTGAAGCATTAAGGGAATGCTCCTCCTTATTCTCGGTAACACTGGAGCAAGCAAACGCCACGAGGGTATCATCCCTCCCCGTGCTATGCTTCTCACGGATCCCAATGGTCGGACAAAACGTGTGGGAACACACTCCATGCAGCCGTATTTCCCCAGTTGGCCATATCGGCCATCTTACGGGGGCACTCCCTCCCCGCGATTACCATCTCGAAATATCCCTTATGAATGCGAGTCATAGGGTAGTTTTGCTCCAGTTTCGAGGATTTGACTTTACTATGAAAGGCTTCACGTGCTCCCTTATGCACTTCATCCCTTGATGTAGCCCTGATACTCAAGAATGACATGAGTTAGGTCAGAGTACTTCTGCCCAAGGTTCTCATGGTAGCACTTGTGATTGGTATGTTACGGGTTTGGTGCTTTTACTGATCCCGGATCATCCCTTCGCGCCGAGTATGTCCCCGAAATACTGAATATGACTTTCAAGTCTAATTTGAAAAAAGTGAGTGAATATTTTCTTAATTGAAAAAAGAAAATTTTATTCATATTGGGGACCTACTGCCCTTCCTACAACTCTCTGCGGGATATTTTGGGAGATGTTTTATTTGATCTCCTAACCCATTTGGGGTTGTTTAGAAAAAAGAAATAAGGAAAAACCTATTGGAAATACTTCCTCAACATCTCGGTGTTCCAAGGCTTTTTTAGCCGTGTGCCGTCCGGCTGTTCCAAAGTATAGGCACCCAGACTTACTACTTCCATAATTCTATAGGGCCCTTCCCACTTGGCACCTAGCGAATCTTCCTCCGGCTTTCGAGTGTTCAAGGTGACCCTTCGTAATACCAAGTCACCTAGAAGAAAAACACGGGTCCGAAAATTTTTGTTGTAGAAACGGGCCATCCTTTGTTGATAGACTGCTGTCTTCATAGCCGACTTCTCCATCTTTTCTTCGATAAGTCGAGATGAGATGACTTTTGATGAGTTCTTCATTCTGTCCGTCCTTATAATGCCTGACCCGGTGGGTAGTCATTCCGATCTCTGCTGGAAAAACCTCCTCGCATCCGTATGATAATGAAAACAGAGTTTCCCCTGTGGAGTCCTTACAGGTCGTCCGGTGTCCCCACAACACCTCCGGTAACTCTTGCAGGATCCGAACCGAGCTTTAAGATTGGATTTGATTGTTTTGTTTGTCGCCTCTACCTGCCCGTTAGACTTGGGATGGGCATGTGAAGCGAATATTAGGGCGATATGGAGGTCTTCATAGAGCTTCCTGAAACCTTTGCTATCGAACTATTTTCCTTTATCGGTTATGACAGCCCGAGGAATTCCGAACCTGCAGATAATATTCTTTCTTAAGAACGCCGTAGCTTTCTTCTCTGTGATTGTGGATAGGGGTTCGGCTTCCACCCATTTGGTGAAGCAATCTATGGCAACAATGGCGTATTTCGCTTGCCCTCGTCCATTCGGCATCGGTCCGATGATATCCAGCCCCCACTGGGCGAACGGCCAAGGGCTGGACATGGTAGTCAAGTGTTCTGCGGGCTAGTGGTGAATATTGGCATTCTTCTGGCATCCCTCACATTTCGGGCTACCCGCACACCGTCCTGATGCATGGTCGGCCTGTAGAAACCTTGCCTTAAAGCTTCAAAGGTAATTGATTGTCCTCCGACGTGACTCCCATAGATTCCCGCATGAATTTCCCTGAGCACATAGTCAGCCTTCTCTTCTGGTAAGCATCTCAGAAGGGGTACCATATAGCCCCATCGGTATAGTACCCCTTCGATCATGGAGAATTTGGTGCTTTTGAATTTTAGTTTGCTGGCTTCCTTTTTATCTTCAGGTGTCTCCCCGGTCTCCAGATATCTCCTGATTGGTTGCATCCATGAAGATTTGCTCTCCATATCCAATACCTCTACCTCGATCTCTCTTACGTGTTTTTCTCGGAGGAAAATTAGAGGGACTATTCTAGGATTTTCCGACCTGATTGAAGATGCGAGTCGTGCTAAAGAGTCTGCCTCACAATTGTTTTCCCGGCCGATTTGCTCAAAGCGCACATTCCCCATTTTCCCCACCAACCTTTTTACCTCAGCTAAATAAGCTATCATACTCGGCTTCATGGCTTGGAATTCTCCCTTCAGCTGCTGAACAGCCAGCTGGGAGTCGCTTCTTACAACTACGTCGTGGACGCCCATCATCGTGCATAACCTTAAACAGGCTAAAATTGCCTCATACTCTGCCTCATTATTTGTGGCCTCGAAGGCGAATCTCAAGGCGAACAACACTTCTTCACCTTTACTATTTTTCAACATGATTCCGGCCCCATTACCTTGTGAGCTGGCAGATCCGTCTATTGACATCTCCCATTTGTCTTCTTCCACGGTCAGAATTTGGGGTTCTGTGAATTCAGCAACAAAGTCTGCTAGAGCCTGCCCTTTTACCTCTGCCCTTGGGAGGTAAGAAATGTCTTGTTCACTTAACTCTACTGACCACTTCATTAATCTGCCCGAGGCCTCTGGTTTTTGCAAAATCTGCCTCAAAGGATAATCGGTGTAAACCCCAATAGGATGGGCCTGGAAGTAAGGTCGTAACTTTCGGGCCGCAGTGATTAACGACAAGGCGACCAGCTCATGTGCTTGATATATGGTCTCTGCATCTAGTAAAGCTTTGCTAACATAATATACTGGCCTTTGAACCTTATCGGCTTCTTGCACTAATACCGAACTTACTGCATGCTCCGAAACATCTAAATATAAGTATAAGGTCTCACCAGGGGACGGATTTGCTAGAAGTGGGGGCTGCGTAAGGTATTATTTCAACTGTAGGAAGGCCTCCTCACATTTTGGCGTCCAGTTGACTTACTTTTTTGCATTCTTGACGACTTTGAAGAAGGGGTGGCACTTGTCGGTTGCTCGGGAAATAAATCTATTGAGCGCGACCACCCTACCGGTCAGGCTTTGCACTTCTTTTACAGTCCTGGGAGCTTTTAAGTCCAGAACGGCTTGGATTTTCTGCGGGTTTGCTTCTATGCCTCGAAAGCTTACCATATAGCCCAAAAACTTTCCCGAGGCCACTCCGAAAGCACTGTTCTCCGGGTTGAGCTTTAAATTATGCCTCCTCAGTAATTCAAAGGTTTTCTTCAGATCGTCTACGAGACACCCTGGCTCCTTAGACATTGTTATCATATCATTAACATATACCAGCATCGATGTGCCGATGAGTGGCTTGAAGATCTTGTTCACCAGCCTCTGAAAGGTTGCCCCCACATTTTTTAATCCGAAGGGCATTACTTTATAACAGTAAAGCCCCTGATCGGTAACAAAAGTTGTCTTCTCCTCATCCTCAGGATGTATCTTGACCTGATTATATCCCGAGAAGGCATCCATGAAGCTTAGCAGTCCCTGGCAGCCCGTTGAATCTACCAACTGATCTACGTTCGGTAGTGGGAAGCTATCTTTCGGGCATGTTTTGTTGAGGTCGGTGAAATCCACACACATCCTCCATTTTCCATTGGATTTCTTTACTAATACTACATTTGATACCCACTCCGGGTATTTCACTTCTCTGATGAAGCCAGCTTTCAACAGTTTTTCTACCTCGGCAGCCATTGCCCTGCACCGTTCCAGGTTAAAGGTTCTTCTTTTTTGCTTGATCGGTTTGTGTGATGGGCTTACTGCTAAACGATGATTGATGAACTTCGGATCAGTCCCGGGCATGTCGTCGTGCCCCAATGAAAAGACGTCCGGGTACTCTTTCAAGCACTTCAGCAGATCCTGCTTCAGGACCTCGTCTAAGTCTCCCCCAATTTTTACATTCTTTCAATGTCCGAAAAGTTCCATCACCTCTAATTCTTCGACTGCCCCTAGCCGGGCAGCCTTCTTTGGCCGAGGACCTGGATCTTTACTTCTTTCTTCCTCGTCTTGGTTCCCTTGTCTTTTCCGAGTACATGCTTCAATGCAAAGGGTCTCCCTTGAGAGGGTGGCGAAACAGCTCCGAGCCACCTTCTGGCTTCCGCACACAATTCCAATCCCTTCCCGGGTTTGGAATTTCAATTTTAAGTAATAGCAAGACATTGCAGCTTTTGTCTTCATCATGAAAGGCCGACCAACAATGACCTGGTTACTGTTCATGCAATCCACCACCGTGAAATTTATCATAATCGTCCGAGTGCGGGGACGGGTTCCGATCGTCATTGCCAATTGTATCCTTCCCAATGGAATGACCGTCGAGCCCCCGAAGCCGTATAGGGGAGTCCCATCGTCGGTTAGGGTCATATACTCCACCCCGAGGCTGTCTAAAGCCTCCTTCGAAATTATATCCACTGCACTCCCGGGGTCCACTAAGATTCTGTCTACCTCAGAACCACCGATTGTCGCCTTGATTATCAACGCATCATCATGGGGGAAATTCACCCCTGGAGCATCCTCATCCGTGAACATTATCGGTACAGACTGACCATATTGTATTCCTGAGGCCCGTTCTGTTTCTAACACTTCCGACCCCTGAGTCTGGCTATAATATTTCCTTGACCGGTTAGAGTCCCCGGCCAGTGTTTTCCCCCCTGTGATAACATTCACCTGTCGGCCATGTGCTCTCTGCCTGGCAGCCATGACTTCATGGTTAATGTAATTGTTCAAATACCCCTTCCGCGCCAGGTCTTCCATTTGCTCTCATAGGTCTTGGCATCCGTCCGTTGTATGCTCCCTAAGATTATGATGCACGCAATAGGATTTATTATTCCTCCTGTCTGGCGGGAATCTCCTGAGGTCAGGTTCTATCAAGAGACCTTTTTCCCTGTATTTCCATGACGATTTGCCCCAGTGGTTTATTCAGAGGAATGTATGCTTCTTCCCAGGCCACATGGTTCACTGGGTCGAGACTCTATTTTCCTGGTCCTCCCGAGATACCGGCTTGAATTCCCTTCGTCTCGGGGGTGGTTTTTTGAACTCCCTGTCTGGCCTGCGAGGAGCTTCTGCCCTCATCGTCCTTTATTTGATAGCTATCCCCCTCCGGGTAATTCTCTCCTCATCATCCAAAAAACAAACTTACGGGCTATTTCTAGAGCGGTGGCATAATCCGGTGTACCCTGGATCCTCAAGTGGGTCCACAACTTTCCGATCTTTAAGGCTCCCTTCAAACTCTCCAAGGCCTCAAGCGACTCATATCCCCCGACCTCGAGCACCATACTATGGTACCGCTCAATGAAAGCCTTCAGGGGTTCATCGTCCCCCTGTTTCATGAGCCTCAATTCCCCAATTGTCTTCTTTGGGACGCAGGCCCCTTTGAAGTACTGAACAAATGACTTTCTGAGTTGAGGGAAGCTACTGATGCTTCCCGGAGCAAGACTTCTGAACCACAGAATGGCAGACCCGCCCAAAGTTAGGGGGAATACTTTACAAATGACATCCCCTACTACCCATTGGACATCTATTAATAGGACGAAACTTTCAATATGGGACTTTGGATCTGAATGGCCTTTGTAGGGCGTCATGGATGGCATGTTGAAACGTCTTGGGAATTTTTTCGATCTTATTTCTTTTGTGAAAGGAGATTCAACCTCGCCGTCCCAAGCATCTGCTGTATCAGTTTTGGGGTTTACTCCTCACTTGGCCATTTCTTTTCTTATCCAAGATTTTATACTGCCATTTGTGCTACTGTACCGCCTCCTACGACCTTCTTTGCGCCTGTCACCCCAGGTGCGATGTTCCTCATGGCTTGAGATTTCCCGTGCTGTTTCACCATCCTTCATATCTTCCCTTCTGGTGTCGCGGGGGCCATCATAGGAAGAATCTGGCGACTGTCTCCCCTCTTCTTCTTCCCACATATCCTCCGTTTGTAAATCTTTTTCTACTACTACGGACCTCATCCCATAGGGACCCTTCCTCATCGGTTCATCGTCATCACTCACATCTGCGACCCTTTTTCCTTCCGTTTTTTCGCCTCTCCTCTGACTGGTTCCGGCTTCAAGCCTATCATTATTCGTCTCTTCCATCCTCTCCAGTTTGTCCATCATGGATTTTAGAAGGATTTGATTTTCCTCCCTATCTTTCCTAATATTTTCCTCCATCTTCTCCATCCAATCTACTGTTGAACTCCCTGACGACCGGTGATTTCCATCTTCTGCCATCGTCTTACCACGCGAGCTGCTTTTTGTTGGAGCTCCCCACAGACAGCGCCAACTATTGAAGGCTGATTTCGGTCTCAGGGCAATATGGGAATATTACCCCCAGAGCAACCATCTCTCAATAGTGAATTTGTTTGGTTATGGGGGGGGGGCAAAAGCAAATTTAGCAAAAGACAGATAACAATGAGATTTAACGTGGTTCGGCGGATCAGATCCCACCTACGTCCACGGGCACAAAACGATGATACTTTTATTACTGAGATATGCTTCTATGATGTTTCTTGTGTTTACGAGTCTGATGATGATATTGATACCCTTACTTACACTTTCCCCTTCTATTTATAATAATGAAGAAATCAGATACCTTTTTCAAGAAGGATTCCTAGTTGAAAACTACATTCTCTTCCCATATCCTATTAGGACACTGACTCATTCACTTCCCATATCCTATTAGGACACTGATTTATCTACTTTTCCCATGAAAGCAGGATAACATATCTTCTTATCCGTAAAAATAGGATGTCTTATCTTCTGGAGCATATCCCGCCATATTTCTCGGTCTTCATGAGGTCGGTCACAATGGTCTTTTAAACTGAGAATGCTGCTGTCGATCTGATAATGCCAGGTCATCCGATCTCAAGATCTCGGCTGTTACCGATCTTAAGTGCTCGGTCCCCAACTTAGGTGGTCGGGTCGGTATTAATGATCTTGATCAACAAGGGAGTTTCCCTTTTTTTGCCTCTGCCGTATTGCTTAAATTTCATAGGACCTGAAAATACCACCAATAGTATAGCACAGAAGACCAAGTGACACATTATCTTCTCCTTGTGCATAATCGCGACAGTTGGCAATATCATAACCCACTGTTATTATGGTTTTTGGTGAAAACGGGACAGTTGTGATTTAAGTTTTTGAATAAATTATTTGGGGTTGCAGAGGATTCATTGGGAATTATTTTAGGGCTAATTTTGTTGTATGAAATTAGTTCTAAAAATTTTCTGAAGTTACATAATTTGCCTAACAAAAATTGCACTGCAGTTTACATGTAACAGTTGCAGTTCAGAGATGGTTTTGGGCTATGTTGATGGTACAGAAACTGTCCAAATCTGTCAAAATAATTCCATATATGTTGGGAGTGTTTAAGGATTATTGGGGGCTATTTTCGACACATAGAGACTACCCAAATACCATTGAAAGTTGCGAATTGCAGGAGCCGTCCGAAATCCCAACAAAAACTGCAAATTCCAGCAAGTTCGCAAGCTGCAGGGCTGTTCAATTGTTGTCCAGAATCGGCAGTGTGGAAAAAAAAGAAAATTTTTTCAAGCCCGTACTTGAATTCGAACATGCAAATCCGCTGCGCGAGGAGATTTCTTGTGAGGAGTTCGTGCGAAATCTCCTATAATTGGCATCGAGAGCAAGTTGAAAAATATTCTAACTCTGTATTTCAATTGATTTAATTATTAGATAACTATTATATTTTATGTATTTGATGCATGAAAAATATATATGTCATAATGAGTCGGTATAAAAAATAATTATTTGTGAGATAAATATGTTCATGTGACGATCCGTCATGTATGTAAAATTTAGTGCCTTTTGCCGAGAACAACAAAAAGTAAGGAGTTGAGTGGTAAATGAGCAATATTTGGTATTGATATGAATCGCGGTTGTGGAAAGCTATAGTTAGCATAGACGTGGTGAGTTTGATGGCGACGTGTGGAGGTAATGACCACACGAAAGTAATCAAAGTGTTAATGTGGTCTGTAATGAGCACACAACTACATGAAACATCCTAACCATATATTGCGAAAGTTACTACTCAAATGAGTAAAATTACGCAAGCCATTCCATGGAGACAAATGTTGAAGACCAATGAATGTCTTGATTATTTTATGTACTAATTAGATTAGTATAGGAAATACAAGAGCCGAGTCAATGTATTAAGTTTTAGTTATATGTATGATTTTTTTAATTATTTGAATAAAATGTCATATAGCTTAAGGTGCCAATTCATATATTATAACATACCATGACATAAGATGCATCTTCACTTAATCTAGCAATAATAATTATGAAATTTAAATAGCTTAAAATAAGATTAAAAATATGTATAAAATAAATTAAAGTGTTTAATTATGTTAAAGGTTTAAAATTTGAAAATTCAGAAATGGATCATAAGATGGATCACTTAATCTACTCGAAGATTCCCGAATTGAAGTTTAGAATTTAGAATGGGATGCTATTCAAAAAGAAGAGTTTATGTGTTGGAAAATAGATCAGTACATTTTAAATTGAAGCTTTGTCGCGTTGGAAAATACGTGGTTTCGAGAACCGGTTACGCGATTTCTGATTTATATCGTTATATGCGTAAAAGTTTCTTGTTTCGGCTATAAAAATAGCAAATGAACTCCAATTGAGTTAATTTTTAAACCATCGGACTTATTTTTCCGAGACGAATAACTTTTGTGTTGAACATCTTTCGAAATTCGCATCATAAGGGCTTCAAAAATTTGAAAATTCAGAAATGGATCATAAGGGATCACTTAATCTACACGAAGATTCCCGAATTGAAGTTTAGAATTTAGAATGGGATGCTATTCAAAAAGAAGAGTTTATGTGTTGGAAAATAGATCAGTATATTTTAAATTGAAGCTTTGTCGCGTTGGAAAATACGTGGTTTCGAGAACCGGTTACGCGATTTCTGATTTATATCGTTATATGGGTAAAAGTTTCTTGTTTCGGCTATAAAAATAGCAAACGAACTCCGATTGAGTTAATTTTTAAACCATCAGACTTATTTTTCCGAGAAGAATAACTTTTTTGTTGAACATCTTTCGAAATTCGCATCATAAGGGCTTCAAAAATATGAATTTCCGAGAAAACCCCATGACAGAGACCTAATAGCAATTTCTGGGGGTCAGAATGCAATTTTCAGATTTTTTTCTATAAATACCCATAGTTTTCAAAAATTGCCAAAATGAAAAAATTTCCTTAACTCTTCAACACGCACCCTTTTCCCCAAAATTCGTTCTTGGTAGCCCTGGTCTCGCCAGTGGCCTATCAGCCGGCGCGATCGGCCAGAGGGGTACGCCGACCACCCCTCCGTCATGTGGTAGCTGAAGGAAGCCCATAGGATACCAGAAACGACGAGAACAAATAGAGAAATACACAGTGATGGGTTTGTAGATCCCGACACGTTGCTTCATTTGGTTGTGATAAATTTTCCTTTTCGTGCCAGGTTGCACTCAAAATGAAGAAGAAAGATTGTAACGACCGAGAATCTCAACTACTGTTACACTGTAGGATGAGTGTCACATAATATAAATTATTTTGGGACACATATACACTCATGAAATGACCTTGAGGATAATCGGTATAGTTCTCGAAATTCCTATACGAAATTGTACGATGTTCCATTCTGGACAGCCCTATGATATTTGGGCCATAACTTTCTCATATGAACTCCGATTTTTAGGAATTTTATATCATTGGTAATCTGAGATCGAAACCTACAATTTTCGCTTTGAATATTTTTCTAAATTCGAAAAATAAATAGGCTGAAAATGCAGGTAAAAATATGAATAAATAGTGCTTAAGGATGAATCTAGAGAATTCTCTAATTCTCTCAATTTT
This sequence comes from Zanthoxylum bungeanum, assembly GCA_019454045.1. NCBI lineage: Eukaryota > Viridiplantae > Streptophyta > Magnoliopsida > Sapindales > Rutaceae > Zanthoxylum > Zanthoxylum bungeanum. Next base: position 44,574 of record SKCR01049999.1, read on the forward strand.
TCCAACACTTTTTATTTTAAAAGTGTTACAAATTAGTCATTTAACCCCCTATTATATATAAGGGGTACTATTCCCAAATCTAAAAAAAAAAAAACGTAAGAAGAGAAAGGAAGAAGAAGAAGAAGAAGAAGAAGAAGAAGAAGAAGAAGAAGAAGAGAGGAAGAAGAATGAGAAGAAAGAAAGAACAATAAACAAAGGCAAAATACTAATGCATCAAGCAAAGAAGGAGTGCAGCAATAATTGGAAACATGATGAATGTGAAGAAATCAAGTGAAAAGAGGTAAGGTCAACTTGACCCAAAACTTGGATTGTAAAATTTTGAATGTATGATGATAGAATAGGGATGTTGGCATGATAAGGATTGCATATTGGTGATTGATAAGTAAAGGAAGTGATGGTAGAGTTAAGTACCCAAATTTGAAAGTCTTAAAGGTTTAGTTAAAAAAAAGGATAATGAGATTAAATAATTATTTGATGATGATAACTTGATGTAGAATATGTGAATTTGAAGTTCAATAGATTAGTTTGTGTAATAATTTTGATATAAAAGTGTTGGTGGCGCTTTTGGGGTAAGATAGACTTTAGAAAGTAAGTAAAGAATCCTAGAAAATAGGCCGGTGTCGTGACGCCCAAGAGTTTGCGTCGGGACGCGTGCTAGGAATTTATGCAGATTCAGTTCTGGATTATTCATGTCGCGATGCGCAAAGACTTGCATCGTGACACGAACTGGAAAATTTCATGCATGCGTTTCTGGAATTGCACCCGTCGTAACGCGCAAGGTCTTGCGTCGTGACACGAGGATAGAATTTTCCTAAAATAATTTTTATTCATCTCAGTTTTACCTTAGTGTGTGAGAGGCCACCCTAAGAGCCTCGAATCAACTCGTATAAATACAGTACATCGTGGTATACACATTATATGCACGTAAATGATGACAAACATTTCAATAGATAAGTTTATCAATTTCAGATCATCGCAGGAATCGTAATTTCCTTCGGCATAGTAAACGATACCAGCCAGATTCTAAACCAGTGAGTGGACACCTTTTTTTTAAAGTTGATTTTCGTTATGTTATTTTTCATATCAGACTTATGTTTTCGCACTTAGGGCGTTAGCATATTTTATCATAGTTATTTCATGAAAGAGTATGTTTTAAGAAATGATTTAGAAAAGTAATTTAAAAGCTTGAGTTTTTATGTTTTCGAGACATGAAGAAAAACCCACCTCAGTATGCAACTTGATACAGACATGGAATTGACAGATGTCATGTGCACATGTAGAGGACTGAGGGGATGACGATACGTAACGCCCTTAGATCCTAGTTCAGTACTAGGGATGACAGATGCCTTTAGATCTTAGATTCAGAGCTTGGAGGGTAGCATAGATCTGCACCCCTAGTTCTAGTTCAGTGGCTTGGGGGTCGACGATACGTAACGCCCCAAGACCACAAGTTTCAGAGACATGTAGTGGCATGCTTTGGGGGATGTCGATACGCAATGCTCCAATATCATGGATTTGTATTCCTGGTTCTAGTTAGGCGTATGGGGGGACAACGATACGTAACGCCCCCATACGTTAGGGTTTTCAGAGACATAAAATAGGTTTTTAGAAAACTGTTTTCAGAGATCAGTTTTTAGAAACAGTTTTCAGAAACAGACTTTTCAGAAATAGTTTTCAGAACATATTTTTCAGATACAGGTTTTAGAACCAGATTTTCAAAAGTAGATTTCAAAAATGGATTCCAGAGAGAGGTTTTCTAGAATGTAAAGTTTTTAGAAAAGATTCGAATTGATTTCTAAAACATAAGTTTCATAAAGTATTTTCAGTTCCACTCACTTAGATCGTTCAAACGATCTAACCCCCTACTCCTAGTGTTTTGTTTGCAAGTGTACTTAGAGGACGAGCTCGGGAGGATGTATACTGTTGGTAGTCACAAGAGGGTATAAGTCCACCAGATTAAGTTACAGTTCAGTCAGAGTCATGTAAAGTCATGCATCATGCTTGTCAGATAGTAAAGATTTCATTATGTACCATGATTAGAATTCATTGTCAGAGTTGTATTGTGAAGAACTGTTGAGAACATGGCATAAGTAAATAATGCCATGTATGTTAAATTGAGTTTGGGTAATGTTCCCTTGATAACTTTATATTTGAGATGAGTTATTAGTGTTAGACATTATGACCCATAGCGTCACTGTTTTGTAAATGATATTGTATCATTGTACAAAATCAACTATGTGATAATGAAATTGCCTTTTGCCGTTTTGTAAAATTATTTACTTTGATATATTAATGGCAAAAGTCCATATGATTAGTTCCGTATTGAGATGATATGAGACAGTATCAATATAAAAGGTTTAATCTTAAATATCCCTAGTCGGAGTTATTATCGAGATCGGACATCGATAATGCGGAATAGACTAGTATTGCACTTGTGCGAGTTGTGATGGCACAACGGCATAGTTCTCATATATTAAGTATTGGATACTTATGCAAGTGCGATAGGAGGTTGTGTTTTACCGATGGTACGGAAAACAGCTTCGCTCTGGATAGACCCCGCGGAATCCCATTGGTAGTATGTCTGCGTGTCTATGGAGAGGCCGCATCAGGGTAGGTGTATATGGTCTTAACCTAAGACTTGCATCGCTAGTACTTGCGAAAATCGGTAAACTTTGGTTTTTGGTGGTTCGGGGCTTTAACCGGTTCTGTGTACGCCTCTTCTGGGTTTATCGGGAATCGTAGTGTACTGGATGATGTGATGTCAAGATGGAAGTATCACTTCAGACATATGGAGATGATGATCACACTGGATACAGAACTAGTACTCTATAAAAGGTTGCAACCGTCGGGACAATATGACTAGGTCAGGATTGTCCGATTTAAAGAGACTAGTTGTTTGATGTCCGATATATGTTTCGTACGGGGCAGACACATTTCCAGCCCCAGGCCTAACATGTGATCGTCCGATACTGGATCGATGTACGCGATACTACGGTATACTACGCTTGATAAAGATCTAATATTCCAATAAGAATATTTCTGGAGAATTGGGTAGGCATGGCGCTTTGCTAGAAGCCAACCTTGTCTTGTAAATCGGTAAAAACGTAGTAATAGTGTTGGAAAAATTAATCCATGTCCCAAGATCAAAAGCACAAGCAAAATATATATAAAGAATGAACAATATGAAGTATGGCGGAATCATACTCACAAAGATCGGAATGCGGATGCGTTGATGAAACAAAACTTTCTCCTTTGTGCAGTGAAGGATTCGGCCAAGCAGAAAAGAGAAGCTCCAAGCAATGTTTGATCCTTCCAAGCTCTAAGATGAGTTTCCCATAACACCTTTGTATGATCCCTTGAAGGTGCTAGCCTTGAATGTGATTTAATGTTCCAAACAATCACAAAATCTTCAAGCTTTTGCAACAAAAACCTGAAAATGGAGAGCTGTGAAACTGTGACAGTTTTTCGGTAATTTTAGAGGGAGGAGAGATATGATTTTTTGTTACAAAAATCAATTTATATTTATGCATAATATTTATTAAATAATAATAAACTTATGACACAAACCATGCAAAGGCTTAGAGTGTCAAACACTCAATTTCCATGCAAAACCCTTGAGTGCATTGTACACTGTCTCCATGCAATACATCAATAATTAAATAATGCAAATAATGACATGTGTCATGTGGGCCCCACACGTTTCCAAATGAATGTGGGCCCACGTGCACTCACGCGTTCGGGTCCGATATTTCCGAAATACCGAACTTACGTCGCGACGTTAATTAAATCGAATTTTAAATAATAATTGCGCCTAGCGAAATTATTATTTACGTCGCTAACGAATTAATTCTAAATTAACTCGTTTGCCCGAATTAAAATCTAATTTTAATTTCGCGTCGAAATCGAATTTCGATTATTATATCGAATATAATAATTTTACGATTAATTCCAAATTAACCGTTCTCTCTCTTTATATAGTACTTTATCCAAGATAAAGTCTCTCCGTAATTAATCCAAGATTAATCGAGTTTGAATCATACGTCATTGGTGAATCTTCGGGAAGCGACCCAAGAGATCCCTAGATATGTTGGCAGTAAATCCGGTTGTCGAACTATCCGAACACGTACGTACCAAGTACTACGTTTTTTCCCGATTTACAAGACAAGGTTAGCCTCTAGCAAAACGCCATGTCTACCCAATTCTCTAGAAATATTCTTATTGGAATATAAGATCTATAACAGGCGTAGCATACCGTAGTATAGTGTATATGGAACCAGTATCGGATGATCACATGTAGGCCTGGGGCTGGAGATGTGTCTGCCCCGTACGATACACATATCGGACATCAAGCAACCAGTCTCTTTGAATCGGATAATCCTGACCTAGTCATATTATCCCGATGGTTGCAACCATTATAGAGTACTAGTTCTGTATCCCTCGCGATCATCTTCTCCATATGTCTGAAGTGATACTTCCATCTTGACATCACATCCAATACACTACGATTCTCGATAAACCCAGAAGAGGTGTACACAGAACCCGTTAAAGCCCTGGACCACCAAAACTAAAGTTTACCGATTGTCGTAAGTACTAGCGATGCAAGTCTCAGGTTAAGATCATATGCACCTACCCTGAAGCGGACTCCCATAGACACGCAGACATACTACCAATGGGACTCCGCGGGGTCTATCCAGAGCGAAGCTGTTTTCCGTACCATCGGTAAAACACAACCTCCTACCGCACTTGCATAAGTATCCTATACTTAAATATATGAGAACTATGCCGTTGTGCCCTCACAACATGCACGAGTGCAGTACTAGTCTATTCCGCATTATCGATGTCCGATCTCGATAATACTACGACTAGGGATATTTAATGATTAAACCTTTATGGATTGATACTGTCTCATATCATCACAATCCGGAACTAATCATAGGGACTTTTACCATTTATATATCAAAGTAAATAAATTACAAAACGGAAACTAAAAGGCAATTTCATTACTACATAGTAATTTTGTACAATAATACAATATCATTTACAAAATAGTGACGCTATGGGTCATTACTGTCTAACAATCTCCCACTTGGCCTATAGCCAGTCACTCAAGCATCTAATACCTGAACTATGTATATGTCGCTCAAACTTTTCCCGAGGAATAGCCTTCGTCAGCGGATCTGCAATATTATCCTCTGATGCGATCTTTTCGATCTTCACATCGCCACGATGTATGATCTCTCGAATCAGATGGAATCGTCGAAGAACATGTTTGGATCGTTGATGAGACTTGGTTCCTTAGCCTGTGCTATAGCCCCACTATTGTCACAATACAATGGAACGGGCTCAGCTGCTAACGGAATTACTCCTAATCCAATTAGAAATTTACGGATCCAAACTGCCTCTTTTGCTGCTTCAGCTGCTGCAATGTACTCTGCTTCAGTTGTTAATCGGCAACAGTATCTTGCTTGGAAGATTTCCAGCTCACTGCTCGTTATTCAAGCAAAATATGTACCCGGTTTGCGACTTAAAGTCGTCTCTGTCGGTTTGGAAACTTGCATCGGTATATCCAGATACCTCAAGTTCTCCATCTCCATAGATTAAGAAAACATCCTTAGTTCTTTTAAGATACCTAAGGATACTCTTAACCGCCATCCAGTGATCCTGTCCTGGATCGGCCTGATATCGGCTGCACATGCTCAAAGCATAGGACACATCAGGTCGTGTGCATATCATGGCATACATGATCGATCCGACTGCCGAGGCGAACGGAGTCCGACTCATGTTGTCTCTCTCATCTTGTGTTTTAGGACACATGTCCCTAGATAGAAAGACGCCATGTGATGTTGGCAACAGTCCCCTCTTGGACTGATCCATGTTGAATCTCTTCAACACTTTATCAATATATGTACTCTGGGAGAGTCCAAGTAGCCTTCTAGATCTATCCCGGTAGATCTTTATTCCTAGAATAAAAGCCGCTTTCCCAGATCTTTCATGAGAGAATTTCAATGAAAGCCAAGCTTTCACCGACGTTAACATGGGAATGTCATTGCCTATAAGCAATACATCGTCGACATAAAGGACAATAAAAGTCAGTGCACTCCCACTAACCTTCTTATATACACAAGGATCATCTACGTTTTGAATGAAATCATATCTTTTATGACCTCATCAAAACGTTGGTTCCATGACCTCGATGCTTGCTTCAGTCCATAAATGGACCGATTTAACTTGCAAACCTTGTTTGCAAGTCTTGGTGCGAAAAAACCGTCAGGTTGTTGCATATAAACATCCTCCAACAGGTTTCCGTTAAGGAAAGCGGTTTTAACGTCCATCTGCCATATTTCGTAATCGTAATATGCAGCTATTGCAAGCATTATCCGAATGGATTTAATCATGGCAACGGGTGAGAAAGTTTCGTCATAATCAACTCCAAGTTGTTGACGATACCCCTTCGCTACAAGCCTAGCTTTGTACGTTTGTATGTTGCCATCCATGTCTGTCTTCTTCTTGAAGACCCATTTGCATCCAATAGGCTTTACGCCTTCTGGTGCATCAACCAGTGTCCAAACTTGGTTGGTATACATGGAATCCATTTCGGCCTTCATGGCCTCTTGCCATAAAGTGGATTCGATACCTTGTATCGCTTCCTTATACGTAGCCGGTTCAGTATCCTCAACAAGATTAATATCTACATGAGGCGAGATCAGGAATCCATACCTCTCAGGTATTACCCTGACTCTCTCCGACCTACGTAGTCCTTGTGTAATTGAAGATTGTGGTTCAGTCTCATCCTGGATGGACTGTTCATGTTCCGTTCTTGATTCATTGCCAGGAACAGTATCACTACGACTTTCGTCGAGTTCTACTTTCCTCCCACTAAACACTGCATTTATGAATTCCTTCTCAAGGAAAACCGCATGTAGAGCAACAAATACTTTGTTCTCTTGTGGGTATAAGAAGTAATATCCTTTGGTTTCATTAGGATATCCAACAAATAGGCATTTATCTGATTTGGGTTCAAGTTTGGTACCTTCCAAACGTTTGACGTATGCCCAGCAACCCCAAATCTTAGGAATGAGAAATCTGGTTTCTTTCCTGTCCATATCTCATACGGAGTCTGTTCAACAGACTTTGACGGAACCTTATTCAAAATAAGAATTGCACTTTCTAATGCATGTCCCCAGAAGGATATAGGTAGCTCAGTGCGACTCATCATCGACCTTACCATGTCAAGTAAGGTATGGTTTCTCCGTTCAGACACACCATTTAATTGTGGTGTTCCAGGAGGAGTCCATTGTGAAAGAATACCATATTCTTTCAAGTAATCTTGAAACTCATTACTTAAGTATTCGCCACCACGGTCCGACCGTAATGTTTTAATACTCTTGTCTGTTTGTTTTTCAACTTCGTGTCGAAACTCTTTGAATTTCTCAAAAGTTTCCGACTTGTGCATCATTAGATACACATAACCATAACGTGATGCATCATCCGTAAAGGTTACGAAGTATCGATATCCACCTCTAGTCTGGCTAGACATGGGCCCACAAACGTCACTATGAACGAGGGCTAACAGTTCAGTGGCGCGTTCACCTTTTCCACTAAAAGGTGATTTAGGCATTTTGCCTAATAAACAAGGATTCGCAGACGTCATATGAATTTGGATCAAATCCGTCCAAGTACCCATTCTTCGAAAGTGTGGATATGCGAGTCTTGTTGATGTGTCCCAGACGACAATGCCACAAATAAGTTTCTTCCTTTGGATTACTCATTTTGAGCCTTTTGTTTGTTATTTTACATTTTGGAGATTCATTTATATTCAAAATATAAAGACCATTATTTGCATCAGCACTGCAAATTTCTGCATCATTTTTATATAAATAACACCTGGTGTTTTTAAATACAAAAGTGTACCCATACTGGGTTAACAAAGATACATAATTATATTCTTAGTTAAACTAGGAACATAATAACAGTTCAAAAGTTTAAGTAATGCCCCGAGGGCAGTTCCAAAACAAAAGTGCCTACGGCCAAAACAGCAACAGAAGTTCCATTTCCAACTCGTAGATCAACCTCCCCCGAAGCCAGTCTCCTGCTATCATGCAGATCCTGCACATCAGTACAAATATGAGAACCATAGCCAGAATCAAAAATCCAATTTTTATTAAGACTAGAAGTAGTCATATTTATCTCAATAACAAACATACCTGAGGCCGGTACCTTGCCCGCCTGTATGTCCTCCTTATGTCCCTTGTTCATGCGGCAGTCACGCTTCCAGTGACCTTTCTTGCCGCATTTCAGGCAAACATCTTGAGACTTGTCCCTTGGCTTCCCAGAAGCCTTTGTTGACTTGGCCTTGCCTTTGTTTCTATGCTTTTTCTTCTTAATGTTGGACATTATGACCCATAGCGTCACTATTTGCACAGATCATTGTGTTGTTGTAGCAAATTAACTATGTGAAAGAAATTGCACTCTCATCATTTGTGATTAGATCACCATAGATATATAAATGAAGAGAGGTCCCTATGATTAGTTCCTGGATTGAGATGATGATATGAGACAGTATCAGTCCACGAAGGATTAATCATTAAATATCCCTAGCCGTAGTATTATCGAGACTGGACATCGATAATGCGGAATAGGCTAGTATTGCACTTGTGCGCGTTTGTGAGGGCACAACGGCATAGTTCTCATATATTTAAGTATTGGATACTTATGCAAGTGCGATAGGAGGTTGTGTTTTACCGATGGTACGGAAAACAGCTTCGCTCTGGATAGACCCCGCGGAATCCCATTGGTAGTATGTCTAGGTGTCTATGGGAGGCCGCATCAGGTAGGTGTGTATGGTCTTAACCTGAGACTTACATCGCTAGTACTTGCGACAATCGGTAAACTTTGGTTTTGGTGGTTGGGGACCTTAACCGGTTCTGTGTACACCTCTTCTGGGTTTATCGAGAATCGTAGTGTACTGGATGTGATGTCAGATGGAAGTATCGCTTCAGACATATGGAGGTGATGATCACGCAGGACACATAACTAGTACTCTATAAAAGGTGCAACCGTCGGGACAATATGACTAGGTCAGGATTGTCCGATTAAAGAGACTAGTTGCTTGCTGTCCGATATATGTTTCGTACGGGGCAGACACATCTCCAGCCCCAGGCCTAGCATGTGATCATTCGATACTGGATCGATATACACAATACTACGGTATACTACGCTTGATACAGATCTATATATTCCTGTAAGAATATTTCTGGAGAATTGGGTAGGCATGGCGCTTTGCTAGAAGCCAACCTTGTCTTGTAAATCGATATAAACGTAGTACGAGGTACTTACGTGTTCGGACAGTCCGACGATCATATTTACTGCCAACATATCCGGAGATCTCATGGGTCGCTTCCTGAAGATTCACCGATGACGTATTACTCGCACTTTGATTAATCTGGGATTAATTAGAAGAGAGAGATAGAATTAATCTGGGATTAATTCGATGAGAGAGAAAATTAATCTGGGATTAATTGCGGAGATATTTTATCTGGGATAAAATATTAATTAAAGAGAGAGAACGATTAATTTGGAATTAATCGATAAAATAATATATTCGATATATTATTAGAAATTGGATTTCGACGCGGAATTAAAATTAGATTTTAATTCGGGCGAACGAATTAATTTAGAATTAATTCGTTAGCGACGTGAATAATGATTTCGCTGGGCGTAATCATTTAATTACGACGCGACGGAAAATTCGTTAATTTGGAATTAGCGAACCCGAGCCCGAGAGTGATTGCGAGCGCATTCGCATTTCGAATTCGAGCGCGGCACGCAAGTCACATCAAGCGTCAAATCGCTAGTCGCATCAATCGTCAAATCAATTGTCACTTTGAGTGATGTGACTTGACAACATGTCACTTTATAAAGTGATGTGATGTGACTTAAAGTAAAAGTTGAAATGATGAAAGTTTTTTGCTTTTTTGACTTTTGTATTTGGTAAATGAAAAGGCTTTTATATTTGATTTTATTTTGGAAATAAAATATAAATATAAGTAAAACAATTTGCCTTCTCTCTCTCATACACATACAGTACACGTTTTTTTTGCTTTGGAGCCAAAAACGTAACTCTTCCTCTCCCTCTCTTTTCTCTTCTCTCTTCACGGTTTCAAAGCCGATTTCTTCACAAATTTTTCTGGTTTCACCGAAATTTTGAGAAGTAAATGAAGGAGAGTAGTGCTAGCACACACATGGGTTGTATTATGGTGATAGGGAAACGAATTTGTGAGCATGGAAAAGCTTGAAGCTTGGAGCTTCAATGGTGACATCCATGGCCGATTATTGGAGCCTCAAAACAGCCCCAACCGAATAGCTCACTGCACTTGGAAGCCAAAACCGAGCATGATGAAGCAACAAAAACGCATCTGTTCTTCCTAGCATCAAACCCATCAATGTGAGTATGTATTCCGCCTTACTCCTTTGTGTATTCAATTCGTTTTTATGCATGTTTGTGATCCTTGGGACCTTGATTGAACTCTTACAATGGTATCTAGAGCTTTGATTGCATGAAAACCGAATTAGGGTTCTTGAGCAAATTTGGGGCTTTTTGATTTTGGCTTGATTCTGTCTAATTGATTGTTTGAGGATGATTATATATGATTGAATTTGAGTTGTATGTAATCAATTTGATAAAAAATTGATTGGATTGATTTTCCCCAATTTGCTTATTTTTTGTCAAAACTTTAATTTGGGTAAACTCGATTTAGGCATGATTTGGTTGAATTGTTTGATGCATTATGCTTGAATGAGGTTGAATTGAAGTTGTGCATGATCAATTTCAAGAAAATTGGATTAGATCAATTTTCCCCAATTCTTTAGGTTGAAATGAAACTTGAAATTGGGTAAAATGTGTTTAAGCATGTTTTAATTGAATTGGATGTTTAAGTATGCTTAGAACATGTTTAATTGAGATTGTGTGTGATCAATTTCATGAAATTGGATTGGATTCAATTTTCCCCAAATTGAAGGCTTGGCCGAAAATTGGAAGAACCTAATGTCTTGGTAATTTTGTTTTGTTTGATCATTGGATGACTTAAAACAATTGGTTAATGTTGTTTTGAAGTTCAATTTGATTGAATTTTGATTTAGAACATTTTTTCCCTTTTAAAGTGGCTTGGCCGAAACTTAAGGAACATGAAATTCATTGTGATTTTTTGTTTTAATTCATTGGATGAATTGAATTGATTTGGGAAATTAAGATTGTGGACTCAATTGGATTGAAACCGAATCGAATTGAAAAACCCCTAATTGCCGAGACTTGATAGCATGTTAATTGGGTTTGATTTTAATTGAATTGTGTTGGACACTATTTGGTTGTTAAAGTGCATGATTAATTAGGCTAATTGATATTTTAGAAATGTTAATTGGGTAATTGATTGTGTATTACACTTAGGTTAATTAATTGTGAAATTTGGAATTTTATAAGTTAATTAATTTGGGCTTGATTTTGGAAATTGGGCTTGTTAGGTTGTAATTGGGCTTTTGGGCTTTGTTGAAACAAAGTTGGGTTTAGGCAAAATTGGTTGGATCCAATTAGGGCCCAAACCGAATCCAAAAGGTCCAATTATGACTTAATGGACCTTAATTATTTAATTGGGCCTAATGGGCCAAAATTAATTTAAAGGCTTATGGGGTAACTCCCGGATTGGATTTTGGTTGTTCGGTTTGACCCGAGTTGACCAAAAGTCCACGCCTGTAGAAATTAATTAAAAGCCCATTGGACTTTAATTAAATAAAACATTAGATGTTAATCGGACTTTGAGATCCGTTGCGATTAAATTTGGAATTTAAGTCGTAAAGGTTCGTTAATAAAAGTGTAATATTTAATTTGAATTAATTAAATAATGAATTAGAATTAAATACGTATTAAATTGGATTTAATTATGTAATTTAATTTAATTCGTAGAAATTGTACTTTGAGTACGTGTTTGCAATACGAGTTTGACTCGAACAAAATCAAATCTTTGTTTGAACATTGGATGATCACTAATAATCAAGATTATTAATTGATTGATTGATTGATGATAACATGCTTGTATGAATACATGGTTATGATGTTGAATAATGCATATCGGATGGATATTAGTCGGGTTGGGCGATTTTGGAAATTGTAATAAATTTGATTTATTAAATTGGACCTGCGTGTCCAGCCTTATCTCCTATTTCTTTGTATTCTCTTCTCACCTATTCCCCTCCATGTAAATGAGGTTTCTTTAGAAGTGTAGTGTAACGGGTAGAAGTAATACAAGTGCTAGCTTGAGAGAGAAAATGAGAGATTTGATCTAGGATCAATGTAAAGTATCCATCCGCATATCATTATTATTTTATTTTCATATACGCTTTATTATGTATTTAGAATGCATGTTTAAGGGTGTATGATGATGAGACCTTAACAAAGATAATTAAATTGGTAGCCAATTTGCACGCGAAAAACCCTCGTTTTATATTAAGCAAATATCCTTCCATTGAATGATTCTTGTTCAAGATCCGAAGTTGGCATTGGTTTTTATTGACCAAAGTCAAGACCTTTGTCAATCAAGGATGTACTTGAATCATGAGAGTTTTGTTGCATATCGGTGTCTTGTCCAAATCGTGATTTTTATTGACCAAAGTCAGATCACTTTTTGTCCAATGACATTGATACGAAACTTTCCTCGTCAATGGGTCCCGCTTAACTGGAATCATTAGGTTTGGTTTGGCCAAAGCCAAGGCCTAAATGATTCAGAGGATAGGGTTAGGAAAATGTAATGGATACATTGACATTATACATATGTTTCGGACTTGGATGTCCACCTAACCGGATCTAGGAATTGGATGAGATCCAATTGATCTGAGAGATCTACCTAGTTAAATAGCATACAGCTTTTTATTGGCCAAAGTCAGGGTTGTGTGTTATTTAACGGATCCTAGCCCACTAGAAACACGGTTCCCGAGTACTCCACAGAGGGTTAGAGGCTCGACGAAAAATAGTGGGAGGCAAGTATTGAATTTGCAACATTCGTTCGAATACTCGCTAAACACCGCTCATTATTTTATTCGTCATATTAATCAAAAGTATTAGTTGGACTAATATTTTATGTTGTTTTAATAAACAGTTGGACTGTATTATAGTTGATTATATATAATTGGATTATATTAATCAATATATTTGAATTAATTAATTTCAGTTTACAGTTGATTTTATAATTGGATTATAGTAATCAATGTAATTGAGGTTAATTAATTTGGATTATATTTGATTATATAGTTGGACTATTATAATCATTATAATATATATAGTACCACTAATCGTTGATTAAATAGTTGGACTATTGTAATCAAGATAAAATTGAAAAGTTGGATATTTAAAATATAATCTGGGATTAAAATATTTTAAATGATTTAATTCAAAATGGGAATAAATAATAGGTTACTTTATTTGATAAAATAACTTATTATACCTTACGCCCAAAATTAAGCATAATAAGTAGAGCATAAAATCTTTGGAAGATTTATGTGATGATGACTTTAATGCTTAATTTAATATACTTGTCATAAATCTAATTTTAGATTTAAGAAGTATTAAAATTGCAATTTATAATTCTTGGAGAATTAATTGACTATTCTAGAGAAGATAAAGTCAAAGTTTGCAATTGGGCATGTAGCACGAGGTGCACATCGTTTCGATTTCCGAAACCCAAGGCTTGGCCAAAGGTTTGTGAAATATTGAAAAGGATAATTGACATATCCCAAAGTGACTGCCATTTGGATATGGAAGACACGAAGGAATAAAGAAAGGGCGAGGCTCTAACTTTAAAAATGTTTGTCTTAGTTATGTTCACAACTAGTATTGAAATTAGATTTTAAATACTTAGTGTGGTACATAATATATATGTATTGATGTTCAGAATCTGCTTTGAGCAGGATACTGACTTCAAGCTGAGATTCTCTGCGATTGCGAATCAGAAACGGGATGAAAGTCGCTGTTTTGACCATAGATACCTATGTTTAGGAACTACCCTTTGGGTGTGTACTTAAATTAGGAACTGTTATAATGTAACTAGTTTGACTAGAAACATTATCTCTTTATCAGTGTTTAACCCACTGGGGTGAACCTTTATATTCTAAAACACTAAAGTGTTTTATTATATAAAGATGATACTGAGATAAATACATTAGATGTAAATAACAGAATTTATATTTTGAATATAATAAAATCTCAAACATATAAATGACAAATAAATAGCTCAAATTGATTTGATCAATAGAGACTTATTTATGGCATTGTTGTCTAGGACACAATTAAACGAGACACGTCAGTTAGACGGTGTGTCCGAACTAAAACCGAATTTTGTTGGACATGATAAGGTTTATCACGAGTCGCTCTGAGCTATCATTTCCTTCAAACAAGATATGTATTAACAGTGCAAAACTTATTAGATAAGGTTCCATGTAAATCTGTTTGACAGATATCATATAGGATATGAACAGGAAAGAAACGGGTTTCTTACTCCTAATAATTTGGATATGCCAGGCATAACGTTTGGATGATACCAAACTAAAAACCCGAATTGGATAAGTGCCAATATAGGTTATCCTAAGGGAAACCTTAAGTATAGTACTTGTAAATCTCACATGAGAACAATATGATTGTTGCTCACCATGCGGTTTTCCTGAGAGGAATACCGATATGCAGTGGTCAGTGGGAGGATAGTGATACTCGATGAAAATCGGAGTAATACTATTCAAGGCACGAAGTCCTTAATGGAACACAAACAGTTCATCAATGATGAATCTGTACCATTAATCTTCAAATACACAAGAAACTTCGTAGATCGGATAGAGTCAGAAAACAACCTAGGGTATGGGTTTCTGATCTAACCTCATTAAGATGTCAATCTTGTGAAGGTATGTCCACCGACTACGTTTTGAGGAAGTGATACGAGGTATCGGCTCCCTGTTATGGCAAAGTGCCATGAGTCCGAAATGGATTCCATGTATAACAACTATTTTGGATACTAGTTGTACCACAAGGCATTGTGCCTATTGGTACATTAAACGTCTTCAAGGAAGACATACATGGATGGCAACATGACAACGTACAAAGCTAGGCTTTTGACGAAAAAGGTATCGTTATCAACATTGTGTTAATAACGGTTCAACCTTTTACCTGTTGCCATGGTAAATCCATTTTGAAGATGCTTGTTGATAACTGTATTTTTCATTTATGAAATATGTCAGTTACAGATCAAAATCGGTTTCCTGAAAAGGAAACCTTTTGGAGAATGTTTATAACATTCTGACGATTTTGTATAACCGACAAACAAGGTTTGCGGATTATTCAATCCATGTTTGGATTGAAGCA